>JAQQSZ010000083.1:19013-35989 GCA_028646595.1 Phalanger gymnotis | reverse complement strand
CAGAGCATACAAGGTCTTGGCTTACAGGAGAAAAAAGAGACTGGTGAGCAGGTGGGCATGTACCTGGACAGCAGGGTATATAGGTCATGCTACATTTGAAGTAACAGCTGTAGTGGTGAGGGATACCAAAAATGTTAGCGAGAAATGGTCTTTATGGTTCTCATGAAGGCCCCAGGTTTTCTTAAGCAGAAGGGGAAATTGTCCATTTGGTCCTATTCAGGTTCTCTTGGCTGCTGAACCAATGGAAAGTGACTATTTTCCAAGTCCAAATAAAAGTTCTACCATCAAACGAGGAAACCCTCTTTTTCAAATACTAATATACCTGGTACTCTAATATACTTATTACGTTTTTCTATTTGCTATACATAGCTCCTCTTAAGATATAGTTCTGGGAAAGAAACCTAGGATTCTTCAGAGCCATCGGGGATACTGCAGAGCATTGGTCATGGCAAAGGTCAGTCAAGGTCAAGGTCTTGGATATTTGTGGGAGTAAAAACTGTTCAAACAGTCAGGTGACCTGGAAGTGGAACTTTCTCAAATATTAATTGCCAAAGTCATAGGAAGAGCTTTCTAAGAATTGAATTTTCTGAAGCTCCATTGCCTGAATCATTACTATCAACAAACTCTGAAAGTAGATATGCCTAGGAAATACAATTACCTAGACGCATGGCCTGAGAAGCTCTATGCCCTTCATACTAAGCATGAAGAAAGAATAAACAACAACAAAAAATCAAAAGGAGGAAAATCTGTTCTCTCTTTGAAAATTTTCAATTAAGGCATCATTTGTTAAGGCATTCAATAAAAAGACAAATTAGTATAACTTGCTTTGAATAAATAAACAAAAAGATAAGTGAAATGAATATTATGTTGTCACACAAGCAGAAACTTGGTGCCTTTTTGCCAAGTCAGTTACAGTACAGAAAAATGGCCCAAGGCAGATTGCAGAACTTGTGTTTGAATTATATTGTCCAGTGGCTCTGTGTGATAGCTCATATGTGTTATCCTTTCCTTTCTATTTATATGAAAGTCTAGCACAGATACCCTTTTATTTCATTTGTAAAACATGAAATAAAAGTGAGATTTATCAAAACATTTAAAAACATTATCTGCATCAGTTCTGGTTCTTTGGAAAACAGACGCAAAGAATCGAATATAATACAAACATCTCTAGAAAAACAGATGCAAAGAATGGAGTATAATACAAACACTTCTGATATGTTGCAGCCTCTAAACCCTAGAGAAACCTTATAGTAGAAAGAGTCTTAGATATGGAGTCAGATATAAGTTATGGTCTCCAGACCCTAGAGATAGATACAGCAGAAAGTGTCCTGGATATGGAGTAAGGAGAAATTGGAGTTTGAATCCCACTTTTAGTATTGTGGTATCAGTTATCTGACCCTAAAAAAATCCTTAAAAGTTTTTAAACTCTGGTTTACACATCTTTATAATGGGGATGATAATTTGTATGCTGCTTATGTCATAGGATTGTTAGGAGGATAAAATGGGATAATACACATAAAAGTCTTGCAAAACACATATGTATATTTGTTTGCTCACACAGATATATATGTGTATATTTACACACACATACATATATGCATACATATATACACACGGCAATGTCAGTTTCTATAAGCTTTGAATTATCTGGAATGGAGACGTTAACATTTACCATGGACTGCTTATGGCAGTATTGGGGTGTATTTGCTTTTTGATAATTTTTTTTCAGGAGGGATTCATGCCATTGTGTTCCTGAGAAGTCTACCTACGATAACAATTAGAAACATGCACTTCTGGGTAAATCAGAGAGATGTGTATGTTGGTTGTGAAAACCTGACTTGTCAGATTTAGCTGAGCTAATTCTGTCAAGATGTTAGACATGGCTATACTTTCAGGAAAGCTGTAAATGTAACATTGTGCACTGGGTTCCTTTTGGGAACTCAGCAAAACCAATTTTGGCGAAGTCTGTCAAAAGCACATTTAATCAACCCAGAAGATTATACTCAGAAGTACTTGATAGGATCTGGGGGCTGGCCAGGGTGCGACAGTTATGTTTCCAGCTAGCTGTCTCCTTGAATGCAAACTGTGGTTCACTACCTTTGGCAAGTGCTGGCTCTGCTATCATCAGAGAAGTAAAAGAGAAGGTAGGCAGCACATTGGAGTTATTAAAAAAAAAACTCCCTTGGCTCTTAGAACACTTAGGATGTCTCTCCTACAGAGCCCATAGAAGCAAATTCTCCCCTTTAAGTCCAGGAGGGTGCTGAGCTATAAAGTACAAAGGAGAATAACTTCTCTGTCTACTTCAATTTTCTCTTTCGATGGAAAAATAATGCTAAAGCATCTGGCAGCTGCAATCAGACACTGGAACTACTTAGAAAGTAGGTGTCGAACACTTCCCTCAAGGGGTGCATAGCAACCATCCTCTAGAGACAGGTATATAAGTAACAAAATGACTGTGGGTCTGCAGCACCTGAGCCAGGGAGAAAGTGGCTCTCATTTCCTCCCCTGAATGAAACACAGAAGAGTGTCCCCAAGTGTCTTTAACTGGACCTTTGGCTAACTAAAATTGTAGCAAAAAATGTACTTTTGCAAACTGTACAGGAAAGCAAATATAAGAAGCAGGGTTGGATTATGTTACTAAAGTCAGGTTTCTATGAAGCTTTGGATATTAGGACAGCTTACAAGGATAGGTAACCACTGGTGACCTCTGCATCTTGAGAGCACTTATCCGAGAGGAGGGAATGGTGGATGTTAGTTTCTAAGTTTTATGGGCAGTTCTTTACATCATAGAATATAGGACTTAGAACAGGAATTGACTGCAGAGAACACCTAATCCAACTTACTCCTTTTACAGATGAGAATATTGAAGCTGAGAGGCTAAGTGACTTGCCCATATTTCTAGAAGGGAAGCTACTCTTCTGAAAAGTTATAGCTGAGAGGTTGAAGTAATAGAATTGAAATCTATTGAGATTTCCTTGTACAGGTTTGAATCTTACCAATCACAGAGAGTGAGGATCTTTCTTATGTTTCATTTTAAGATAAGCAAAACAATAAGATTCTGCTGTTGTTAGATATTTTGAGGGAAAGGGAATATAAAAGAAGAGGCAGGACTTCTACTCAGGCTGTATGGGAAAATGATGATGGAAGATTATGAGACAGCAAACCTATTCATTCCTTATTTTATTTTCACTGGCAAGGAGAATGATCGTTATTCTAGAAAGAATGGAGAAAATATCTAATAGAAAGTTGAACTCAAGATAATTTAGGAAAGAAATAATAACGGAGAATATATAACTGCCTTTAATGAATTCAAGTCACCAGGTACCAACAAACTCTAGGGCTAAGCACTGAACAATTATACGATTCCTGACTCAATACCATTGATAATGAAAGGTAGTAGAGAATGAGAGAAGTGGTCGAAACTGGAGAACAATAAACGTTTTCCCGGTTTTCAGAGAGAAAGAAGTAGTGTGCAAATGATAGGCTGGTGAGTTTGACTTCAATTTCTGTCAAAAATAGAATATGTATTATTAAAGTGATGGTTATTCAGTTACTAGGGTGAAAAAACAGTGATCACAAAAAAGCACATATTCAGGAAGAATGAGTCATGCCAGGCTAACCTCATTTCCTTTTTAAAAAATATGTTTACTAGACTATACATTTATGTATGTATGCATAATGTATACACACACAAACTATATGTATATATGTATATATGCATATATACACATACACATAAAAGTAGCATTGTAAATCCAATTTACTTAGCTAAGTTTTTGGACAACTCTATCACAATATTCTCTTAAACTAAATGGAAACTTATGCGTAGACAGTGTAACAGTTGGATGAACTGAATGACTTAATGCGTACAAAGAATACCAAAATCTAATGGCCCAATCTGATGGCATTCTTCTCATGCTTCATATTTCTTGACCCCTCTGTTGTATTTGATACTATTGACTATTTTTTTCCACCCAGACACTCTGTCCCCTCTGGGTTTTCACGATGCTATTCTCTCCTGAGAGAAAGCACTGTCAGTTTCATGACAAGGGCTCTCCTCATATCAGTCAGATTACTCCTTCTTTGTATTCTTTCCTGGTACTTCCTCTATTTGAAACCCACTAACTGCAGATGGCCTCAAGGCTCTATCCCAGGCTCTTCTCTCTTTGCTCTATTCTATCTCACTTATTGATACGATCAACTCCCATTGGGGTCAGTTATCGCCTCTGTAAAGATAATTTCTATACAGACATACATACACAATATACACACAAATATTTGTATATATGTACATGTGTATATGGTATACATATTGATATATAGAGAGATACATACATATATGTATATATGTATGTGTATGTATATGTGTATTAGAATATATATATATGTGTATTTAGAACATGTATATTAGAAAATGAGCTCCATAATGGCAAGGATTACACATGCATATATGTGTGCATGCATGTATGTATATAATTTGTTTCTCCCACTTACCTTCCACAATGGCCAAAAAAGCAAGGGGCAAAATGAAAAAATAAATCACTTAATACATAGTTCCATAGTCCAGCATGGAAAATGCCTACACTAGCCATGTCAAAAAAAGGATGCCTCTCTCTACATACCAAACTCATCATCTATTTGTCAAGATGTGAGTGGTGTCTTTTATTTTTTTTTGACTCAAAGAGTATCATTGTCCTGGTCACATGACAATTTTCTAAAATTTTAAAATTGTTTTTTCTCTTCATTGTTATAATTGCATAAAATTTTTCATTTCTGCTCATATTACTCCTCACTTATTCATGGACAGCTTCCCATTTTTCTCTGAAATTATCAATTTTCATCATTTTGTAAGACACAATGATATCCCATCACATCATTCCCAAACACCTGTTTAGTTTCCAATTTTTGTATATCATGAAAGAGCTGCTATGAGTATTTTTGCTCATATGTAAATCCTTTTTCTCTTTAATTTCATTTTGTATGGATTAAATATAGTGGTATATTTGTCAAAAGATTATGGAATGTCTAGTAAATTTCTGGGAAAACTTTCTGATCACTTTCCAATGTAATTAAATCAATTCACATTTCTACCAACAGTGCACTAGTGAAACTTTTCCCATAGCTCCCCCAACATTTGTCCTTTTTTTTCTCTTTGCCAGTCTGTTAGGTCTGAGGTGAACCCTCAAAATTGCTTCTACAATTATTAGTGATTCAGATTTTTTCATATGGTTATTGATAACTTGGATTTCTTCCTTTGAAAATTGCATGTTTATAACTTTTGGCCATTCATCTATTGGGAGCATAGCTTGTAGTCTTATCAATTTGAGCCAGTTCCTTATATATTTTGGCTATGAGACCTTTTTAAAAAATATTGTAAATTTTGTGTTGTTAACTTCATAACTCTGACACTTAGCATAGTGCTTTCTTTGTGGTATGCACTTCATAAATATTTGTCAAATTGAATTAAATTGAGAAGTTGCCATCTGGGTTGAGCCTTGAAGGAAGTTAAAACTCCCAGTGTTTATTATTTTAGTACTTTCCTCCCCGAAGTGCCTACATTTTTATATGTAAGACTGTGGCAGAAGCATATAACTCTATTCCAGATATCCAAGTACAATGCATTACATAGGAGAGATAGCATAGCAAAGTGAGTTAAAAGCATGCTGGATTGATGATCAGATGACATGGTTTCATAAGCTAACTTAGCAACTTATTATTAGCTGCATGACCTTGGGCAACAAATTTAATTTTTATCTATCTTATGTTCTTCATCTGTAAAATAAAGTCTTTTAAAAAAACACAAACTACTATTTAAATATACCGCACCCATTTAGTACTTGTCAACTTGACTTTTTTTTAAAAAAATCTAAATGTAAGCCTTCATTTTTTTCTTGATAATATCCCATCTTCTTTTATTTGACTTATAATTATTGCATATGGAGATATTTTTGTATTCCGATTCTGTTGTCCAATATCTTAGCTATCTAACATGACTTTATGTTATTTGAAAATTTATAGGCATGACCTTTGTGCTTTCAGGAGTATGGTGGGTGATATGAAAGCCAACACAGCTAACCCTGTGCTAGGTTTATTAGAGAGGTATAGTGTCCAGAATAAGAAAAATGGTAGTCTCCTTGCCTCACCCTCATTGGATCAAATCTGGAGAATCATTTTCAATTCTATTTTGTTCCTTATTGGGAAGGATATTGTAGGACATGCTAGAACATCAGCAGAAAAGGATGATTAGGATGATGAGAAAATTAGGGACCATGCCATACAAAGACTGAGTAAGGAACTGGGGATATCTGTTTATCCCAGAGATGAGAGGGCTTTGGAGTGGAGCAGAGGTACATGAGAGGTGTCTTGAAGCATTTGAAGTGCTGTCATGTAGCAGAGGGATTAGATTTCTTCTTCTTGAATCCAGAAAACAGAATAAGGAGTAATAGCAAAAAAAAAATAAATTGCAGATAATTAGATTTAGGCCTAATATAAGAAGGGAAAAGTTCTCACAGTCAGAGCTCTAAAAATAGAACAGGTCTCCTTTCACAAGGAGAAGAGAAGGCAGCAGAAGGGTAATTCTTCACTGGAAAACCTCAAATATCCACTTTCAGGGGATGTTAAGGTGAGCAAAGCATGAGACATAATAACCACCAATGACCCTTTTAACTTTCAGATTCTATGACCATAATTCACTGAGGGAAATTATGTGCTTTCTTGTCACCATCTCTCCCTCTTGAGTTAGCATTTTATGTTCTTTCTTTTCCAGACCTCAAATCTTCCTCTTTGAAGGTAGATACCTATTTTATTTTGTTTTCCTATTTGTATCCCCAACACTTATCATAGTGTTTAGAATATATTAGGATGAGCATTTAATAAATAATTTTTCATTCATTTGTTTATTCATTCAATCTATGGAGCAGAGGGAAGTATGTTTCATAGTTCTCTGGAACCAATATTAGATAATAGGCATAAAAGGAATTTTTTTGTTTTTTGGTATTATTTACAGTAGCAATATTCTACAACTTTCCATCATTTCAACAATAGTCAAGAATGATATTTTTGTAGGCATTGGGTAAATTGTCCATCTGGTTCTGTTTATTTCACTCTATTGATTCACACATATATACACATACATATATTTCCTAGTTTTCTCTGAATTCTTCACATGTATCATATCTTATTGAGAAATAATATTCCATTACATTAATATTCTTCAGTCTGACCAGATAGTCTTAAATTATGATAGTCACTCACTTTGTTCCCAAACTATTTTTCTCTTGGTTACAACATATATTGTGTATTTCAGGCAAGCCAAACCACCACCTTGATCACTATTTCTCCTCAGATCTGTATATAGAGAGCCTAGGACCTTGATTTTGTGATTTTTTGAAATAACAATGCTTCAAGAATAGTGACTGTAGCCATCGTCCTGGATAGAGAAGCATCCTGGCAATTGCTCCAGCAGATTCTAAAGCCACATCTACTAAAGACACATATAATAAAGATCTTGACACTAAAGTCCTTGGCATTGTCAAATGGGTCAACATTAGGAACCAACATGATTTATCGGCGGAAAATAGGAGACATTACCCTCTACTTTGCCATTGTATGAGAGCCATGTGACTTTCTATATGCCTTACAATGGAAACCTTTCATATTTCTTTTATTCTTCAATAGAATGTGAGCTTCCTGAGAACAGGGAATATATTACTTTTCTATTTGTATCTCCAGAACTTAATGTGGTACTTTGAACAGACTAAGCATTACATCTCTCTCTCCCTTCTCCCTTCTCCCTTCTCCCTCCTCACCTCTCTCCTCCTTCCCTTTTACCTCCTCCTTTACCTCCTCTTCTTCCTCCCCCGTCCCTCACCCTTTTCCCCTCTTCTTCTCCCTCCTCTTCTCCTCACCCTCACCAAAGGAAGGTACATTTTGATGGCTGAAGGCTGGCTCCTTAACGTTGGGTTTACTGGCTTGATTTCTTTCTCAAAAACCAAGGCTTAAACCCAGTTCACTCTGGAGCTCATATATTTGACAATAAGTTCCTGTCCTCTTAGTAGAGAATGGATGTAAATACTAAATAGTAACAGTGTCTCTTTTGGCCAGGAACCCTGAGGGTCTTCACCTCTCAGTTTCATTTGTTGGGGGGTTTTGATTAGGTATGCCTATTTCCTTCCATTGGTAAATATAATTAAGACTCAACTCTTTCTTAAAGATTTTTTTTTTGATTTTAGATTTAAAATCTTATGATTCAAAAATGTTATGGCAAGAATTGTGCTCTTAAACAAATGTTACATAAATATTTGGACACATGATAAGAGGTCAATGGCTGTGAAATATGAATAATTTGTCTTGTTATGCAATATTATGCAGGTTATTTGGCAGTACAATATATGGTTAAAGCATTCTGTAATTTGGTTTCAACCTATCTTTCCAGACAGATTTCTCATTTCTGTTCCTAACATACTCTATGCTCCAGCCAAACTGGTTTACTGCCTGGTCCTATTACACAGCATTTCATTTCAAGGATCTGTATCTATGCACAGGCTCTCTGTCTTTCTCTGTCTCTGTTTCTGTCTCTGTCTAGGTCTCTCTCTGTCTCTCCCTCTCCTCTCTCTCTTTCTCTATCTGTCTGTCTGTCTGTCTGTCTGTCTGTCTGTCTGTCTGTCTCCCTCTGTCTGTCTCTCTGTCTCTCTCTGAATATCCTCCCTCCTCACTTGCACCTCTTGGACTTTTTAGCCACTTTCAATGCTCAGCTCAGATGGTGCCTCCTATACAAGGTCTTTCTTCATCATTTCAGGCCTTTCTTACCCTCCAAAAAAATCTATTACTGTTTTCTCCCTATGCAAATTACCTTTTGTTCATTATGTGTGTATTTTTAATTTACTTATTTGCGTACATGCTTTCATTCAGTTGAATGTAACCATCTCGAAAGCAGGATTGGTTCATTTTTATCTTTGTAAGCTCAGCACCCACCCAGCCTTGTGCCTTGCTTGCATGTAGTAGGCACTCCATAATGACAATTGAATTGAATTGTTTCATTAGCCAGGTATACAGCAAATGTATGGCTGAGTATTAAGAAAATCTGTGGAGATGGTGTTTACTTATTTGATTCATTAGTCATCGCTTTGAATGAGTGCAATGTTCAATTGTACATTTCATTCTGAGACTTACTTATACGTTTTATTCTTTGGTTCTTAGCTTTAGGAATACTTTACTTCTAATATTCACAATAGGAAAAGATTCCATTTTCATTCATTTCAAATAAAATGTTCACCAACAAAAAAGTTGAATAAGGGACTATGTTTGCATGGTTTCACTAATGCTTTATCAGCTTTTTTTCTGCAGGGAAGTGACGAGATACCTTGATCCACTGGAAACAAACCCCCGAGCTCTGCATTTATTTTCAGACCCTAAAATCTACTTCCTATTCATGTAAACTCTGCCAGTGCACTCTCATTTGATTTACTACATGGTATTTTGTACGGTGCTCTGAATAATTTATATTCATTCCAAACAAGTTCAATGTCAAGGACAGCAACAGAATCTGACTCACTTATGTACGGATGCAAAATGTAAAGATGGACAGAATTCAGCATTTTTATTGGTAGCCTATAAGCCTCTGGCAAAACATTACCAAGCAGCCCTCCCTCAGGAATTGCGCAGCTGCAAACACCTATGCTGTGGGAGTTCTGCAACCAAGACTTTAGAGAATCTTCACTATCTTTACCACTAGATTCTTCAGGGAACATGAGGCAATGTTGGCATTTTCCTAATTTAGGAAGTAGGGAGTAGAAGAACCAAACCCAGCATGGATCATTTTTTCTGAGAATACTGTACCCTGGGGGTAGGGGTGGGGAAAGTACCAGGACTCTTCTGGGAATAGGCTGCACCATCCTGGGCAGTGGTAGAATTATCCTTTATGTCTGTGTGTCTTATGATATCCTTGTTTCAGAATAATGGTATTCTCTATGCAGTTGATGACTTTTTTAAAAAAGAAAATAGCTTTGCATTCTGCAGTTAGGCTAATCACTTTGAGATAATGTTTGGTTTTCAGGTAGAAAGGCATCTTCAGGTAGACAGAGCAGGGACTAGAGTGAGTATTAATGGCAAAAAATAGAAGTGTGTTATGCTCAAATTAAAGTCAGAAACAATGCATTTTCTTAAATGCAATCACTTCTGATCAATGATTTATGCTTTCTTAAAATAGCCTACAGAAGCAAAGTTATAAACAGCAGAACAGTCATCTTCCCATTTCAGTTGCAAAAGGGTCATTGTACAAGGAAGACTTTTTACAATGGAGGAGAAAATGATAGGAGTGGGACAAGCAATACTTAAACATCATTCACATCCAAACTGGTTCAAAGAGGGAATATTTATATATATAAATATATATATACATATGTATATCACATATATATACACATGCATATGTGTGTATTTAAATATGTACACATATGGATTTGTGTACACACAGATGCATGCGTGTGCATACAAATGATAATAAAAAATCTATCTTACCCAGCTGGGAAGTAGGAGGGGAAGTGAATAATAAAAAAAGAACAGGGTAATGATAGGGAAGCCAGATAAAAGAAGGCAGTGGCAAGAAGCAAAATAGACTTTAGAGGAAGGACAGGATAAAAAAAAGAGAAAGAGAAGGATAAACAGAAGGAAATAGCATGGAGGGAAATGCACAGTTAGTAATCATGACTGTGAATATGAACAGAATCAACTCATCCACAAAACAGAAGTGGATAGCAGAATGTATTAGAAACCAGAATCCAACAATATTTTGTTTGTATGAAACACACTTGATATAAAGAAGCACGCAAAGTTAAAATAAGGAGTTGAATCAGACTATATTATGCTTCAGCAGGAGTGGCAACCATATTTAACAAAGTTAAAGCAAAAATAGATTGAATTAAAAGAAATAAGCAGAGAAACCACATTTCGTTATAAGGCACTATAAACAATGAAGTTATATCAATACCAAATGTATATGCACCAAATGGCATATCATACAAATTCTTAGAAGAAAAATCAAATGAATTAGAAGAGAAAATAAATAGAAAACTCCATTACTGAGGGAATTCAGTTTTCCCCTCTCAGAATTAGATAAATCTACAAATAAAATAAGAAAGAAGTAAAGGCAATGAATAGAATATCAGAAAATTTAGATATAATAGACCCTTGGAGAAAATTGAATGGCAATAAAAAGTAATATATATATATATATATATATATATATATATATATATATATATTTCTCAGCTGAATATTGCACCTTTACAAAAGCTGATCATGTACTAGGACATGAAAACCACATAACCATATGAATAAAAGCACATATATTATATGCACCCCCTTCAGACCATAAGGCAGTAAAATTCTATTTAATAAAAAGCTATAGAAACATATATTAAAAGTTAATTGAAAACTAAAGAATCTAATCCCAAAATGTGAGTGTATCAAAGAAAAAAATTGTAGAAATAATAATGTCATTAAAGATAACGATAATAATAAGATAATAATAAAGATAAATTTAGAATTTGGAACTCAAATAATAATAAGATAATTCCAAAATTCTTGTGATGCAACCGAAACAGTACATAGGGGAAAATGTATTTCTGTAAATGTGTAAAGCTCTCTACTCCTTTAACATAGCAGCTACTAAATTCTGCACTATTGTGACTGGCTCCACATTATTTTCTTTATGGCTACTTGCAAAATATTCTCCTTAACTTGGGAGCTCTGTAATTTGACTATAATATTTCTTGGAATTTTCATTTCGGGATCTCTTTCAGGAAGAGGTAATCAATAGATTCTTTTTTTTTTTAAATTTTACCCTCTCAGCCATATTCCAGAGTTCTCAGGTCAAGGACAAAATATTTAAACGACTAGAAAGAAACAATTTGGGTATTGTGGAAACATAATCAGGATAACACAAGATCTAGCAGCATTATTTTAAAGCTATTTAGTGCAGAATGTTTAGAGTTTAGCTGAGTTTTTCTCTAGTTTGCCATCTTGGCTCAGCGCCAAGGAGTCCCAAGTATGGTGTTGATGCATAAACCAGAGAGAGTTATAATCAAGAAATAAATCTACAAGTTACTTTCCCTGATGAATATTGCTACAAAAAATAAACAAAATACTTTCAAAGGCATTATCGCAATATATGGCAAAAAAATCATACATTGTGACCAGGCAAAATTTATACCAGGAATGTAGGGCTAGTTAATTATTGGAGAAATTATCAAATAATTGACCATATCAGTAAAAACATATATATATATATATATGTGTATGTGTGTGTATATATATGTATATATATAATCATATCAGTAGATTAAATAAAACCTTTTTTAAAAACAAAATATAACATCCATTCCTATTAAAAATTAAATAAGTAATATCTAAAACCAAGAGAAACCATTATCTGTAATAGGATAAGCTTACCCAATAAGATCAGAAGTGAAGTGAGGATGTCCATTATCACTACTATTAGTCAATTTTACATTAAAAATGATAGCTATACAAATAAGAAGGGAAAAATAAATTCAAGGAATAAAAATGGCCAAAGAGAAAAGAAAACATCACTCTTTGCAATTGAAATGATGGTATACTTGGTGAATCAACTGAAAAACTAATTGAAACAATTGACAATTTCAGCAATTGCAGGATGTAAATAAACCCACATAAAGCATTAGAACATACATATATACATACATAAAAATATGTACATACATACGTGTGTGTGTGTATGTGTAACCAACAAATCCCAGCAGGAAGAGATAGAAAGAGAAATTCCACTTAAAATAATAGCAGACAATATAAAATATGTGGCAATCTATCTATTAAGATATATCAGGTATCATATGAACAGAATTACAAAACATTTTTCATACAAATAAAGACAATTCTAAACAATTGGAGAAATATTATTTGCTCCTTTAGTCTACCTTTAATCATACCTGACAAGTGATCATCTAGTCTTTACTTGAAGAGAGAGTTGAGGGAGAATTTATTATCTCCTGGAGAACTTCATTAGACTTTTGGATCATTCTGATGCCAATGAGATATGATGAATAGCCCTAGTTTTTAGTTTCATAGGATTATAGATCTATACCTGGAAGGCGAGAGGAAACTAGCTTTTATTAGATGCCTACTAAGTGCCAGTGACTATGTTAAGCACTTTATAAATATCATCTCTTTTTACCATCGCAGCAACTCTGGGAGATATGTGCTGTTATTATTATTCCCATTTTTTATAGTGGATGGAACTGAGGGAGACAAAAATTAAGTGATTTTCCCAGAGTCACTGTAACAATAAAATTGCTTGCAGCTTCTGTGGGGGTGTAAGACCGACAACACCAGCACGCAGGATGGCTGCTAGCGCTGGTTCTTTGATCTGCTTTTCTATAGGAAAGCAACTTTAAAGGGGTCAACAATCTTACTTGAATCAAACACAAATATACCATTCACTTATTTCAGGGAAAATCAACACCCTGAACTTCAGAGCAAATACAAACAAAAATTATAAGCAGAAATATATAAATAGAGCAAATAAAAAAAATCAGTATGGGGCAGCTAGGTGGTGCAGTGAGTAGAGCACCGGCCCTGGAGTCAGGAGGACCTGAGTTCAAATCCGGCCTCAGATACTTGACACACTTAATAGCTGTGTGACCTTGGGCAAGTCACTTAGCCCCAATTGCCCTGCTTTCCTCCCTCAAAAAACCCCCAAAAATCAATAGACAGGGCTTCTGTCTGTCTGTAGCAATACATACATAGTTGCCAGAGAGAGAGAAGCACTAACATCTGGATATTCAAAGCCAGGGGGCTACTTAATGGGTACCCATATTCTCATCTTGCTACATCATACAAATACTCTTTCCATGAATAAGCCCCAAACAACATGCTAACCTCTGAGTATATATACACTTCTTTAGGTTCAGAGGGCTTCACAACTCTCTTGACCCAGGCTCATGTGACTTAGGCTTACATGTAACCTTAGCAGGTCACATGGTCCTATTAATGGATGGGAAAAATCTTCCCATCAAGTAAAAAATGCATTAACAATACAATCACACAGCTAGAAAAGTGTCCAAGACTGAATTTGAACTCTAGTTTTCTTGACTGTAGACCCCCTACATGGTCTAGATGTGAAAGGACTTCAGAGGTCTACCTGAGATTCAATGTCTTCTATTTTTGGCTCCCCGAAAGCAGGAATTCTTTCATTTTTGTCTTCATATGCCTAGTGTGTTGCTTACAGTAGACACTTAATAAATACTTATTGATTGATTATCTACATTTCCATAAATTCAGCAATAGCTTAGACAAAAGAATTAAAAAAGTTTAATATTTCAGATGTCATTTCTTACACTCAAAATTCTAATTATGATAGTGTTTTTGAAGTATTAGAGATTAGAGTTAATATTTGAAAAAGTTTCTTAGTGTAGGAAAGCATGGTTAGGGAATCTTCCATGCACATAAAAATGCATCTCCCAACTCTGTTTTTCACTAGCTTTGTCTCATGCCTGGAATATTTTCTCTCCTTACATTTCCCTCCTGGCTTTCCTAGCTTCCTTTGAGACAGTCCAGATCCCACCTTTTTCAAAACACTCTCCCTCATTTTAATGCCTTTTTGCTGAGATTATCATCTATTTACAATGCATATATCTTACCTATCTTTTTATTTTTTGCAAGTTGTCTCCCTCTTTCAAATGTGAGCTCAAGAAATGCAGAGATCATATTTCTCCCTTTAGATCTTATCACTTGGCATAATGTCTGGTATATAGTATACAATTAATAATACTGTTTATTCATTGCTAATGCTTGGAACATCATTTGACAGCTAGGTGGAGCATTGGAAACAGTGCTGGGCCTACAGTCAGGAAGCCCTTAGGTCAAATTCTACCTCACACATTTATAAGCTGTGCCATCTGGGCAAGTCACTTAATCTCCATCTACTCCAGTTTCCTCAACTGTAAAATAGGGTTAACATTCACACCTGCCTTCCATTGTTGTTGTGAGGATCAAATCAGACAATATTAGTAAAGAACTTAGTATAGTGCTTGGCATATGCGTAAAAAATGCTAATTCCCTCTCCTTTTCATGAGTCTAAAAACTGAATATACTATGATCATTTTCAATTTATACTACCTCATTGCATTCCATTCAGTGATATTTTTGAAGCATTACAAAAGTACAGACTCTCTATGTTGCCAGTGCTTTTAGACTAAGTGTGAGCAAACAACAGCAAAAGGATGCCAAGTTGGTGTAGATACCACTGCTCAGGAATTACACACAGACCTTCTGTAAAATGTATGTGTTTCAAAAGGAATCTTATAGTCCAGGAAATCTGGTATTGTACTGAAACAAAAAAATACTGCCAATAACTAGCATGGTTACCCTAGTAATGTTCTTGGATTTGGGAATGGTGACAGTAATCTAAAATCAATAGAAAATCAGAATAGAACAGACCGACTAAACCTAAATGGGATACCAATGGTTTCATCACCTTTCTCTTTAATGAAAGCCATCAAAATATATATGTCAAAGTAGAGTAGAAAATTCCTAGGGTGGGAATATAGGGGAGCACTAAGATAGTCAGGATTAAGACTTGATAGAATTGTTCCTCTAACCATTATTCTAGGCATTGAATATTGGCCCATTAAGGAAAAGGTCAGTTCTGAGGTTTAAATAAGTATCAACCCTGTGAGCATCACTTAGATATTTTATAATACATTCCTCAGTGGAAATAAATATGAATCCCCAGGACATACTATGAATCCCCAGGACATTTTTTTGCACGCACACACACACACAAAACACATACACACACACATACATCCTGCTATTTTATTTGGAGGTGATTTGTTGACAGAAAAATAGGAAGGACAAAAGAAAAAGAAAAATGATTACCCAGCATGGAATTCTAAGTAATGGCAAGAGGATGCATTTCCCTCTGGGAGGGAAAAAAAGAGTTTATTCCATTTTAGTCTAGCACATGCATTCTGTATAAAAAGGAAGCATTTATGACTTTGGTGACTTCCTGGGGAGAAAAAAAAATCTGGGACTGAGCAAAAACAACAGTCATTTTATTTCTGTCAGTTCAGATGACTTCAAAGAAACAGTTATTGATGATGACTAGGGATGGTATCGTAAATCTTTTGGCATAAGTTAATTCCATTTTTCATACTTATCCCCCAATGCTTTGTTTGTTGGCATATATTTAATTTTTCAGTAGGATTCCTGCTTTCCATCCCTGCAGTATTATTGTTTACAGATGGGTTTGTTATATGAACTTTAAATGCTGACATTCTGGTAAATGATTATTAAAATTAAGAAATAGGACAAATTGACATTATAAACTTCCTGTAATTACAGTCATCTTCTCAGCAATTTGCATCTGTTCTTTAACAAAGGCAGTAGCCATACACAGTACAGCAATTTGAAAATTATCTTACAAATTATCACAGGAAAGCATGTCATACATCAGAATTTCATGACAGCTGATTCAGAATGATTAATATTTTAGGGTCCTGGTAGTAAACAACTCTTGCATTCTGGGCTCAGCTTGACACAGTCCATGACTAAGACATCTGAGCCATAAAAAGTACCCCCCCCCTTTTCAGATAACAAAGTGGAAAACATTTCCCCCTTATATAACTTGAAAATTTTCTGTAAATGAGTCATGTCATGGCCTCAGACAAATGGAGGGAGACTCTACCATGTTGATAAAGTATGGATTAGGAGAAGAGATCTTATTCAGAAAGATGTTTCTATAAAGGATATCCCAAATCACTCAGAACAGTTTTCTTTACTTCTTCCCTCCCTTCTTTCCTTCCTTCCTTCTTTCCTCCCTCCCTCCCTTCCTTCTTTCCTTCCTTCCTTCTTTCCTTCCTTCCTTCCTTCCTTCTTTCCTTCCTTCCTTCCTTCCTTCCTTCCTTCCTTCCTTCCTTCCTTCCTTCCTTCCTTCCTTC
>JAQQSZ010000083.1:0-18513 GCA_028646595.1 Phalanger gymnotis | reverse complement strand
AGTGGCTGCTGCCGCTGCTTCTTCTTCTTCTTCTGCTGCTGCTGCTGCCACCCTGGGGCTGGGACAGACCACACTTTTCTCTCACCTAGTTTTGACAGTTTTCCCACTAATCTTTTATAATGTTTTTGGTGTTTGTGGGTTTAGAAATCTGTAAACCTCCACAGCTGCCAGTGATTCAGTGCCCTGGGCCCTGTTCTGCCCAGTTTGCTCCTGCCCAGTCTGTGCTGGTGTGGCCCACACTGTGCTCCGCTACCAGCATGGTGTGATAAACCCTTCCCAGACACCATCCAGGCCATATTGGGCTGGTGACTTGTTTCACTCTGTCATTTTGTGAGTACCGTAGCTCTATAATTTGTTTAAAATCTTTTTACAGGTATTTAGAGGGATTTGGAGATTTCAAGGAAGTCCCTGCTTTTACTCCCCCATCTTAACTCCACTCCCCCCAACACACAGTTTCAAAGCCCAAAATGGCTTTTCACCAATAACAGTGAATTCAACTGGTAATTGTCATAAGAATTGATACCTAAATCACTACTTTTCCCTGAGTTTCTAAACATTGTCTGGACTTTGCTGGTCTTTTTTTTACCTTTCTATGCCTTGTTCGGTGCAACTTATAAAATAATCAGTTCTAGTAGACACCTTCTATCCGTGCATTTGACTCCAGATGTCATCCTATGAGGCAACATATTTTTTTCTCATTCCTTTTTCTCCCTAAATTTTCTTTCTCTAAAAAAATTAATAACTGGTCATGTCATAGACAAAGTATTTATTGTTTTGCTTGGCTATACTTAAATATTATGTCAGTGGGGTGATTTATGAGAGGTGGAGTGAGTTAGTGGGGAGTAACAGCATTTTTTTAAAGAAAGAAGACTCATTTATTTTCACTATATTGAAGTTTATATTCATTGTTCATCACATTTTCAATTTATTCCATTTTTTTCAATAAAAAATGAACATAATGTTTCAAAGCCAAATTTGCATAAAGTTGAAACAATCTAACAGGACATCATCCATGGAAATAACCATTTAATTCTACTGTTTTTCATGCCCCTAATTGTTTTATTCACTGTAAACTAAATGTAGAGGCTGACCTTTAAATAGTGAAAGATTCTTTAGCCATCATTTTATTTAGCCATGACTCACAGAAATTCTGCCACAAATTTTGATGCATCTCACAGTGAAGCCAAGGGAATTTTCTTTATTCTGTCTTTCTATTCTCTTCCATTTTCATGACCAAACTAAGTAACATTCTCACTTTTATTGGTTTATAGTCTGAAATTGGCCTTGATAGCACTGAAATAAGGAAATATTCATCATTTTGTTCTGTCATTTATGGTGAGACTCTGCATGGTTCTGGACTTGAAAAAAAATGAATGTTGTAGAATATTTTTTAAAAATCCTACCTGGAGTCGGAGATTCTCAGTTCAAATCCCACTTATATCACTATCTTTGTGACCCTTGGTAAAGTCACTCAACTTCTGTGGTCCTCAATTTCCTCATCTACAAAAAAAGGCCTTATCGCATTGGCCTCAGGCATTCTCTAGCTCTAAATCTATGATTCATTGATTTATATTGTAGCATGGAACTCACAATATGGAAATTTCCTCAAGTTCAGTTCTGTACTCATTTGGAGCTTTCTTGGAGATGTTCAAGATGATGCTAAGAAGTCAAATTAATTGTTCATGATTACAAAGCTAGCATATAGTTTACCATTCATTTTCTTTTAATCACCTCCAAGGCTTCTTAACAGTGTGATTTCTGTGTGCCTCAAGTCATTCCCTAGACTTTATCTATTGAAGAGAAAGTTCTAAATCTGAAGACATCAGTTTGAAGATATTTCATTCTTGCCATACTATAACCCTTGTGCCTCAGTCTAGCATCACTCTTTATCTACTCCACTTCAAAATAGATATCCTGGAAATATCTCAAAGTGAGCTCAAAGTCTTTCTCTTAAAATGCATCCTTTTCCCAGCTTGACTATTTCAATGGAAGGTGTCACCATCATTCCAAATTTTGAAAACTTGGCTTTATGTTTGTCTACCCACTCTCTCAACTCATATATAAAATTAATTGCCAAGCCCTGTAATTTATCTTTTTGATAACTCTAGCATCCAAACTCTTTTCTCCACTAACAGAGCTACCATCTTAGTTCAGGCCCTCATCACTTCTCACTTTAATTGTTTCAATAACCTTCTAATTGGGCTATCTACCTCAGATGTCTTTCTACTTTACTCCACCCTACATAGTCCTTCCAAAATGAATTTCCTTAAACTGATCCTCCTACTTCACAAGATACAGTGGCTTCCTGTTGCATCTAGAAACAATTATTAAAACCTCTGTTTATCTTTTAAAGGCATTCACTATCTAGTTTCCACCTTTCTTTCCATTCTCATTGAATGGTCAGTTCCTCCCTATCCAGCCAAACTGCCTTTTCTCTGTTCCTTAAACAAGACAATCCATTTGTCATGCCCATGTCTTTTTACTGGCCATCCTACAGACCTGGAATGAACTCCTTTCTTGCCTCCATTTAATAGTTCTTCTCTTCCTTCAAGGCCTTCTCTATCAGTGGTGCCAAACTCAAATAAAAACCGCTTTCTTCATGCTGCATATTGTTTGAGAAAACCACAAATCTATGCTGTATTCCATTTTTATTTATTAAACACTCTAAAATTATATTTTAACTTACTCAGACTGAACAGGAGAGGTCTGTGGCAGCTTGCAACCAAAAGCAACTTGGACACTATTTCTCGACATGATCCCCTCAACTGTTAGTGCCTTCCCTCTCAAATTACCTTTTATCTAACTACTTTTTATGTTTTTGTATCTATTCATACAACATTTGTGCTCAATATATTTACATATGTACTGGATGTCCCCCTCTCCTTAAAATGTTACTTTTTTTCAAGAATGGATTATTTCATTCAATGTACCTATACTCCAATGCCTGTGACCTAGTGCTTGGTGAATGCTTGTTAATTAATTAATTCAGAAATTTTTAAAGGTTTGCTTTTTTGCTTGTTTTTTTATAAGCCCTTTAGTTTTTGTAGACCCTCTCAAGCCTAGGTTCTTGCTGGATTTATTAGATAATCAGATTCTGGGTACTGAGAAGAGATTAAACCATAGAAAAGGTTGGTCTTGATGAAAACAGCACTGAGTCCTAACGCTCCACTTACATCTGCATGATTATGCCTGGCACTCATTTGTTAAAGATTGCCTCAAGAATCTGCTTACCAACACACCACTTCTACAGTACAATCTTTTTAAAAGTTATTCTTTGTTCATGCATTTAATAAAATGTCCTACACTTTCTCCTTTTTTGTTCGAATGAAATAGATAGATGCATCCTCCTCTGTGAACAATCACCACATTGTTGGGGACTTGAGGTGGACTGTGTTAGAGACTAAAATTATGTTTAAACAAATTCCAGAATTCATTTCTCTTATCAGATTCTATCATGCTAAATAAATATTATTATTTTTAATGTAACTTTTGTTGGCCTAATTAACAGAATTCTGATAGTCTACCTTTTATTACCCCCCTCACCCCAAATATAAGTGGAGTCATAGAGAAGTCAATTAATGTAGATTTGTTGATTTAGTCAGTCTTTGATAATAATGTATGAAGAAGATATGTGTATGTATATATACACAATATATATATTTATACACACACACACACAAATATATATATACATACACAAAGAAACATAGCTTATAAAATTGTTCTCCAAATATTTCTAGTGTGATATACGGACCTTGAGTATGATTTAGTAATAAGTGCTCAAAATTGGATTGAGGATTTTACATATAAAATTGTATTAATAATTCTAAAGAAAGTGAAATCACCTTCCTATTTGGAAGTCTCTGTCTGGTAATATTAAGGGATTGCAGGGCTCATTTTCCAAGTCAGGCCTTCATGGATACTTTTAACATTCTTCCTTCAGCCTGTTAACAACATTGTCTGTATCAGATACAAGGTTTGGATAAAGATAGAAAGGGTAGTTGCTATGTAAGACTGAAATAATCCAAAGTTTGATTGAATCCTTGGTTTGTAATTTGTTCTTCTTCTTTAGTTCTGTTGTCAATAGTTAGATCCAAAAGGTTCAGTGGGTTTTCACCACATGAACTAGTTACTGGAAAAGCAATTCTAGGAAGCTGTACTAAATTTTGCTAAGTCTTGTTACTAAAAGATTTTGGCAGAATTACCTAGGAATTTCCACAAAGAACTTGGAACCAAAGAAGCAGATCTATTAGGAGGAGCTCCCTGTAGAGCTGTCCTGAAAATGAGGTCCTTTCCAGAAGGTCCAAGGGAAGATGTTTCCAGAGACCAGATGACTACATGGGACATCTGGGACTCAAGATGAAATGCTCTGATTAAATGGACATAGGGAGTGGGTTACCAAGTTACAAGGAGACAACGTTATTTAATATTGATGATCATTACTGTATTACTTCAGCTTTATTTCATAGTGCTTATGCTTGCTGAATTTTCTTGGTTACCTTGGTGATATGTAAATCTCCCTTCCCAAATAAATTCTTGGTTGTGTTGACACTCTAAGTCTTTTGATTTGTAGCTCGATATTGAATGAGACATGGGATTATGATTTTTTTAACACCCATGGCCACATTACACTTGTTTTTTGTTGTAAGTTTAATTCCCCTAGTTTATAGCCACTACTGCTTACTCAAATTGATTCTGCACAAGCAGCAGAGATTTTTATGTGATTGAGGATAGAAGACTTGGTTCTTGCACAAAAAACATGGCTAGCACCAAATGGGGGATTGTGGGAAAGCCAACTAATGTGCTGAGTTGGAGGCATACCATTTTAAAAACCTTGTTTCTAACGGTGAATACATGGCAGGCAGCAACCTAACATGGTAATGGCTCATGCTACATAATCCTGTCTCCTCATTTGAATTACGGACCAATCAAAATACTTAGGGAGGAGCTGAGGTGGCACTAATCCCACTTCTTCAAAACTGTGCTATCCAATTAAAATATCTTTGCCTTTATATGGAAGCCACTTATTCCAGTTTATAAAAGCAGGATACAACTGGAACCTGGGTGGTCCTCCTGATGCTTCTCTGTCTTGGTGAGTTGAATGAACTCTTTAAGAATAATAATGATAAAAGACTCTGCTAATATTACCATTTCAAAATTCATTTATTAAGTGATTGCTGCTTTCAGAATATAGGGAAAAATAAAGAGAGAATAAAACACTCTCCCAGCCTTTATGGAGTTTACAATCTACTAAAACTTTATTACACAAAATAAATAATGTTGATCTAAAGTAATATTAGTGGAATTTCCATAATCCTTTATAGTTTTTAAAATTATATGTGGTTAATGTGTATAAGAATTATAAACAAAATGGAAAAATCAGAAAGAAAGGTCATTATTACCTGGGCATAGGATTTCTTCAAAAGCATCATGGAGAAGGAAACATTTCAGGTGGACTCTAATGGTTCATTAAAACAGTAATAGTAAAGCAATGAAAGGAGGTGACCTAGGGTAGTGGCAATCATTAAAATATGAAATGATAATATTTTACTTTTTCTTTTAAATACAGTGAGTAAAGTGTCTACATTCAGTTTAGCAGAAACTTTAGCAGGGAGGAAGTAAATTTGGTCTCTGAACTAGGATTTATATTATTGTCCTTGCAAAACATGAAATAGTTAATAGATTTATCAAAGACAAAGACCTTTGCTTAGACAGCAATCTCTTTAACAATATAGACAATAACTATTGTACTTAAATTTGCATTTATAACTTCAGTGCTCAAAAACAGTTGCTATGCTTTGAGTAAATAAATTGATAGGAATCAAAAGGATGATGCTTATTTTCAAGAATACTCTTGTTACATGACAGCACTGAAAGTTGGTCTACATGCCATTGCCCTTGTTTCCCAGTACTCCACAGCCATACTATCCAGTAGCAATGTGTTGCAATCTTTTTTGTCCATCCGTTTGTCTGCAGCCACCTCTCTTCTACTGTCCTGACAGTAGCTTCTTATGAAAGGAGGTTGATGTGTATCTTCTGTTCATGAAACTAGCAACACATGCATATTAGGCACTTGTTTAATTTTAATTTTTGTCTGTTACTACTGCTATGATTCTTCGGTGGCATGATGGATAAAGTGCCTGACACTCTATCCTATTTTCAAATCTAGCCTCCAACACTTGCTTGCCATATGACCTTGGAGAAGTTATTTAACCTTTAATCTTCCCCAATTTCCTCAATGTAAAATGAAGAAAATTATAATACCTATCTCCCTGAGTTGTTAGGAGGAAAAATTGAGGGAATATTTGTAAAGCACTTAGTACGGTACCTGGCAAATAGGAGGTTCTATCTAAATGCTAACTCATTATTATTAATACAAATAATAGTAATACATATGTGTATATGTCTCATATGTCATAACTAATTCAGATATATTTCTCTGTGATACTCGTCTCCTTGCTCTTTCTCCCACAGGGTACGTCTCTTAAATTTAACTCTGACTGTCCCTCCTGCCTCTCCCTTTTGTTTCTGCTTCTGGGCTACCCTGACTTTCTTCAAATCTCATCTACAATTCCATCTCCTTCAAGAATCCTTTCTTGGTCCCCTATTGTTGATGACTTCCCTTTTGGATGATCACCAATCTGTTATAGATATAGATATCAACATCAGTATCGATATCAATGTCGATATCTCTATGGTTTGTGTGTAATTGTTTGCATGTTGCGGCCATCATTATTATAAGCTCTTTGAGGGCAGGAAACAATTTTGCCTTTCTTTATGTGCCTAAAACTCAGAATAACTGGCACATATTAGGTCTTTAATAAATGTTTGCTGTTTTCACTTGCTCTTGCACCATTTTTTTTCTATTTCTTTAAATATATTGCAAAAACAAATGTTCAACTTTGTCTGAGGGTCTTTGCAGTGTTAGATAAGTATCTATTCTGGAGAATTCCATGGAGGTATCTCCAAGAAAGTTTTCTTTCTTTCAATCAATAAGTATTTATTGAGTATCATGTATTTAACATCAGGTGACCAGTTCCACTTCTACAATATTAAGGATTAAGTGCATAGTAGTGTGAGTAGACTAATTATTATTTCAAAAGAGTTAAGAGACCTAACAAGTCCTGGTCATTATTTTGATTGTTTTAAAATAATAGCAATGTTCCTTTTTTTAAAATAAAACCCTTTAAACTATAGTAAACTGCCAACACTGTTGTGTCTTTTATTGAACTATGTCCTGCAGTCCCAAATGCCCTTCTCTTCATGTTGACCAAATACAACTTTGTTGCATATTCAGTTTATATTGGATTCGTGCTATTTAAAAATCCCTTAGGAAGTAATGTACTATATTAAGGCTCAGCTCTTGCCTCAGGGGTCTTTTTCATATTCATTTCATACAGCAGTTATAACTTCTTAAGTGCTGACACAACACAGTGGTCAAGGCCTCCGCATCCTTCAATCTCCAATTCCCCTTATTTTTGCATCACCAAAGAGTCTACAGAGGAACATCAGCTGACCCAGCTCTTTGTTAACTTGGGTGAATGAAAAGCAGTACAAACTCTCTCTGCAGTCTGCCCTAAGCTCTTATATAGTATTAAGTGCATGTCAGCCTTTTAACTTTAACCTTAATGTCCGTCTCTGGTTTGTAACTTGTTTTCAGTGCCCTCTCAGAGACAAGCAGCTGCTTTCTACCAGTGAAGGCATTAATATTCTCTCGATTTGAAATCAAAGTAATAAGAGACAAAATTCATTCCACTGAGTGCAGTGTTATTCTTTTTGGTAAAACAGGTTTTTAAGTTGTATTGTTTTTTGGGTTGCACTAGTAGGAACATCTTCTTTCTTGACTCAATGTTGTTTATAATCCAAGAATTTTATTTCATAAAAATCCAAGAAGGTAGGTTACATATGCAATTATCTAGGTTCATAAAGAATGAATATTTATAGACAATAAAACCATAGACAATTTATAGACAATCAAACCATTGGTAAAGACTAACATATGTAGCAGAGCTGAAAATGAGGTGAGTGTGGCATGTAATGCTTAAACTTCACTCTCATCAGAATTACTTCAAAGAGGGAAGGAAAAAATATATGTGTACATGTATGTATGCATGTATATATGTATATTCGTGTATATATGTATGTACATACACACAATCATTTGGGTATAGAAATCTATCTTAGCCAACAGGGAAATAGGAGGGGAAAGAAATAAGTGAAAGGAAGAGATAATAAAAGGGAGGCCAGATTAAGGGAAGCAGTGATCAGAAACAAAACAGATTTTTGAAGAGGAACAGGATAAAAGAAAGAGAAAGAGACAGATAAGCAGAAGAAAATAAGGTAGCAGGATGCGATGAGCTAACCCATAAAACGGAAGCAGATAACACAAAGAATAAATTTCCTGAATTTTTTACTCGTTTGAACTAGTTTTTTAGTTGATTCTCTAGGGTTCTCTAAGTACATCATCATATAACCTGCAAAGAGTGATAGTTTTGTTTCCTTATTGACTATTTTTATCCCTTCAATTTCACTTCATTGCCTTATTGCTATAGCTAACATTTCTAATGGAATGTCTCTTCCAGAAATTCCTGTTGGTCTTGTGCCCAAGTGACATCTTTTCTTTGAAGATTTGCTGGGTCTTCTTTTCTCCAAAAATACTAACCATGTTCAATTCCTTCAATGAATAAATGAATGGATGAATGAATGAATGAATAAATGAAACATTTATTAAGCAAGTTTGTGGAAAACTCTGTGCTAAATTCTAGGGATACAAATAGAAAAGGAAGGCAATCCTTCTACTCAAGAATATCATATTTCTCATGCTAATGTGTATGTGTGTGTGTGTGTGTGTGTGTGTGTGTGTGTGTGTTGGTGAGAGTCAGAAACAAGAGATCTTAAAGGTTTTACTTGCATTACAGATGGGAAGGATGACAATACTACTTCTTTAATGTCATTTCCTTTAACAAAAATCTTATCAGTTTCTGATGTTGAACCATTTGACAGGGCCAAAGAATTTGGGATAAGAATTTCTTTTCTGAGTCTTCCATGGAAGTGTCAATACCACCTTCATAAGCAGTTGCTAGGTTGCATATGCACAGAGGATGTTCCCCAGAATGATGTCTGAGGGTACGGGGCTGGAAGTGCTGTTGTTCCAAAGCCCTTGGTTCAAGGTTCTGGAGTATCTCTACTGGAGATCTTGGGGGAGATAGTGGTCAAACTGAGGATGACAGTAACATGTATTTTGTAGGCTTACCCCGCATGGCACATATTGCCTGTTTCTCCCTCAAGATGTTCTGCTGTTTCAGCTAAGCTGGCTTGCCATACCTGTGAATAGCAGTTGGTTGGGAGATAGTGAAGATAGCCCCTTATCTACATAAGTTGCTTCCATGGATGATGGTTATGAAGACTGGGCTGGAAGAAGGAACCATGAACTATGGAGTACAGCCATACCCAGGATTTCCTCCTGTTAGAGGCAGTTGGCCAATATTTGTTACTGGTAGAGAAAGGTGAGCTGTCTTTCTACAATTATTTCTCCCTTCAATGATGTTTCCAGG
Source organism: Phalanger gymnotis (assembly GCA_028646595.1). NCBI lineage: Eukaryota > Metazoa > Chordata > Mammalia > Diprotodontia > Phalangeridae > Phalanger > Phalanger gymnotis. The sequence continues at coordinate 8,959 of JAQQSZ010000083.1, read as the reverse complement.
ATTTAGGCCGGAAACAGATCTGGTAATTTGGAAGTTATTGCTATCGCCAAGACTTTGGAGTTCAGGGACCTGGGCTATCTGCATCTGAGTCTGAGGGGTGACAGTAGTCAAGGTGGTGATGATAGTGGTGGTAATGGTGGTTGTTGTGGTGGTGGTGGTAATGGTGGTGGTGGTGGTGGTGGTGGTAGTGGTGGTAGCTTAATTTGTCTGACACACGCTGACACCTAGTTTTCCCTCAAGTTGCCTACATATTTCACTTAGGCTGGCTTGTCTACCCTATTATTAGCAACCAATACTCATACAGTACAGATGCCAGTACTTTCCCTATGCTCGTCATGTTCCTCTGGGTGCTGTCTAGATTGTTCCTATTCTTCAACCATGCTGAGCAGAACCAAACACCATACTTCTTAATGAAGTCTGATAAAGGTATAGTCCAGGGGTTTTGAAAGTTATGCTCTTCAATATAACCCAAGGTAACATTAAATTTTGGTGTTTCCATGTTATACTACTAACTCATATTAAGCTGGAAGTTCACTATATTTTCTGATCTTTTGTCAGAACAACATGCTTCCCTCATCTTCTCCTTGTGAAGCTGATTCATTTGTAACCAAATGCAAGCTTTTATATTTATCCATATTTAATTTCATGTTTGAAGATTCAGTCCTATGTTCTAGGATATTAAGATCCTTTTGAATGTTATTCTATCATTCTCTGTATTAACTATCCCTCCTAACTTTTCTTTAAATACAGCCTCAATAGCTGACAAACAACAATTATGTAACTTCTTTTGTATGGGAAGCGTTATGCTGGAAATTGTAAACACATCATCACGACAACATGTTTTTTTTTTATGTCATATCCACATTATTAAGAACTCTGTAGCTCCATCTCAGTTCTTCCATCTGCATCATAAATCAATCAAATTCACATATCTATTTTAATAGCTGTGACTCAAAATAAGTCACTCAGTTGCTCTGAACCACAATTTCCTCATCTATAAAATGAGGATATCTATACTATCTACTATCTGTAGATAAAACTGTAAAAACTAATGACATCTACAGATTTAAAAAAAAAAAAATTTCCATGGCTTTACTTAGTCCCAAAGACAAACACAAATTCTGGCACACCCTAGCAAGCAGGAAGGCTTTAGATATAGACCCAGTGAGGGACTACATGTCTGTCGTCCAAGGAGCAGCCTATTTGCCAAGTTTGGAAAAGTTTATCTCCAAGTGTTCGGTCTTCATCATCGTCCATTAGCAAGCAGCTCCTCTTCCTCCTCCTCCTCGTTCTCCTCCTCCTCATCCTCCTTCTCCTCCTCCTCCTCCTCTTCCTCCTCCTCCTCGTTCTCCTCCTCCTCATCCTCCTTCTCTTCCTCCTCGTCCTCCTCCTCCTCCACCTTCTCCTTCTCCTCCTCCTCCTTCTTGTCCTTCTCCTCTTTCTTCTCCTTCTTCTTCCCCTTCTCCTTCTCCTCCTCTTCCTCCTCCTTCTTATTCCTATTATTATTATTAATAATAATAATAATCTGAATAGACTATCAAAGGTAGTGAGAGTTTGTTTTGCTAAAGTACTGAAGCGTCTAGGGTCCTCAGACACTTACTAGCTTTGTGATCCTGATTAGTTAATTTAACATTTCAGCCTCAGTTTCTTGATCTGTAAAGTGGGGGTGATAATGGCAATTTTACACAGAGTTGTCAATATCAAATGAGATAACACATCTAATGAACTTTGCAAAATTTAATGTGCCATGTTAATGCTAGCTATTATTATCATCTTGGTTTTTAGAGGATGTAGGATGGATCTTATCTGCTTTCCTAGTCTTATTATACATTCTATATTTCCTTTCACACATTCTATATTCTTGTCAAACATCTAATTACTGTTATCATGTGAAAGACCCTATTTCCTGTCTCAGTGCCTTAGCACACACTGGACCCATGTCTAGAATATAATTCTCCTTCATTCCCACATCTTAGAATACCTATCTTGCATCAAAACTCACTTCAAATGCTATCATCTGTATTCTTTTTCTAACCACCACTTCCAGCTTCTAGTAGCTCCTTTCTCTAAAATTACCCCTTATGTGTATATATAGTCTATATTTGTGGTATAATGTATGGTGTGTATTTAATAAGATCTTGTATTTGTTTATATATCACGCCTCTTGTAAAATGCATACTTCAAAGTGTTGGTACAATGGAAAGTGTGAGTTTAAAGGAAGAAGGCCTAGATTCTAATCTTCCCTTTGTTGCTTGCTACCTTTATAAACCACTTAATTCTTCTGAGTCTTAGTTTCTTCATCTATAAGAATGAATGAGTTGGATTAGATGTCCTTTAAGGTCACTCCTAGCTATAAATCTATGAATTTATGATTCTAAGTTCAGCGAGAAAAATGATTTCATTTTGTTTTTATGTCCCCAGTGCCTATCATAGTGTAACATTTAATAAATCCTTGTTGAATGATTGACTGAGACATAAAAATTAGACAAGAAAGAATCAGAAAATTATCAACATGGAGGAAAAGAAATTTAATACCGGTGGAAACCAGGGGAAAATAAATCTATCACAATGATCTTGCATATGCAAATTGATTTTTCAAATAAAAATATTCCATGATGGTGACTAATGTTAAGGCAATGAGGATTCTTTTCCTGTTCAAATGAAACTCTGCTTTACATACACATGAACTCTGAGGTGAAAATGTGTGAGCGTTACCTCCCTTCCAGCCCTCTAATTCCAAATCAGTATGTTGAAAATCCAATTATGTCATCCATGATAGGAGGATAAAACAATGCAGTAGGACTTTTTATGTCTTATTTAGATAGGAAAATGGGCAACAAATATAGAATAAGAGTAAGCAAACAAGCTACAGTTGCATCCCCACAAGTAGACCCAACAATATATCTACAGGCAGCTTAATAATAAATGACTCTCTCAGGTTAGTCTGAGATATCTGATATTAAACTATCTGTCTGAATTATCTACTTACTATATTTTTAAATAAGATCCATAGAAATAGAATAAAATAAAGTTCTTTTATCTAAATTGTGTCTTACTAAATACTTAATAATATCTGTTGGCTAATTTAATCAATAGTCAATGATCCTAAGCTTCCCAGAGACTTGCATCATCTCTGTGGACAAAAGTTAGAATCCCCCAAAAGACACATGAGAACTCAAAAATCTACAGATTACAAAGAGGGCCTAGAATAGATCCTTAAGGAAGTGTTTTATTGATTGAAACTAATTTAAAAACAAACTTAGTTGCAAAATACCTGGTTCATTTTCCTCTAAATAAAGTAAGTCTCCTGGGATGGCACTAGCCCTAAGATTCACTAGACTGGGTACCATGGAATCTATGATTATAGCTCAGGTTAGCACTGCAGAGAGCATTTAACTTTGCTCTGCACAAATGGGTTTTGTGTTTTACAAATTCTTTGTCATGACCTGGAGTCCTTCTGGATCTAGGCTGCCAAGAGAAGGAGTGAGTCACGAAGGAGCTAGAATCAAGTCCAGATTATATTATTGCAGACATCTAGCAAAGGAATTTGTCCTCTTTCTTCTCTGAATATGCTCCAGCTAGCTATCATCTTCAATTGAATAAATATTGATTCTATTAAACAGATATTAATGTAGTACCTATCACATGCAGCCCATATTATATATGCTTAATATTGTTCCATCTTTTAATTTGGAATTTTTAAATGGTTTTCGCATTACACTAACTAAAAATTCTAATAAATATACTAACTAAGAACTCTAGGAATTTTGTCCTCTAGGACAAGGCTGTCCAAAATGTAGCCCACAGTTCACAGCATAGAAATTTACATAAATACTTTAGTAAAGGAAGCCAAGCTACCACAGAGCTCTCACTAAAATGGCAAATCAAAATATATTGTCTATTGTTTCAATAAAAACCTAAGGTTGGACAGCCCTGCTCTAGGATAAAATACAAACAAGGCTCTAGCTTTTTTAAAGCTTTTCACAACCTGGCCTCAACTTACCTTTCTAACATCATTATATATTCTTCTTCTTCCTGTATTTTATGAGCCAACAAATTGTCTGTCTATCTCACACACACGGAAAACACTCCATCTCCAATCTCTGTGTGAGTGCATTGGCCTTGCCTCATGTCTGGAAAACACTCTTTCCTCAACTCCAACATCCTCCAAAACTCAACTTGAGCACCACCTGCTATATGAAAACATTCCTCTCCCCCTCTGCTCCCTGCACCCTTCTTAAGCTAGTACACTCTTTCCTGAAACTTAACATCCTTTATTTTGTATTTATTCTCAATATACTTAGAAAGAAATGGCAAAACACTCCAGTATCTTTGCCAAGAAAGCCATAAATGAGGTCAAGAAGACACAACAGAAAAATGATTAAAACAACAACCTACTTAGAATTGTACATGTTGTCTCTCTGATAGAATGGAAGCCCTTGAATGGAGAGGTCATTTCATGTTTGTGTTGTGTTGGGCACAAAACAGGCACTTAATAACTGCTTGTTGACTGACGTTTCAGGTTTATAAGCAAATAATTACTATTACGTTATAGGTGTTATTTTTTCTTTCCAATTAAATAATTGTTTTCATACTTGTTTTCTCCATTTTGCTCCTATCATCCTTTCAATATAACAAAAATGAAATGTTGTGTTTTAGTATATGTGCATGGATATGTCTATTTCTAGAATTTCTGTTCATTCTGAAGCCAATAATTTGTGAATTTATGGTTGTTAGTGCCCCTGGTAATCATGATGCCCTGGCTGGAATGACATAGGAAGCATTACTTGACATTGGATGTTTATCAGAGCATCTTCCCCCTTGGATAAATTTGTTATTTGATTATGGGCTCATAGAACCATGAAAGCAAAGAGAGACCTTCAAGGCCATCTGATACAACTCTCTAATTTTGTAGATGTGGAATTTGTGGTCCAGTGATTTAATGAATGTGCCACATTTAATAAATGGGAGAATCAGGATTCAAACCCAGAATCTCGTTCTCCAAATTGTATAGTATGCTGCCTCCCTTTCACTAACATGAATAATTGAAAGTTCCCCCTGAGTGTGCATGCGAGAGTGTCCGTGTGTGTGTGTGTGTGTGTGTGTGTATAATATTTTCAACCTATCCCAGGACTCCTTTAAAGCCTTTTTTAATTAAAAATAATAAGTGTGGAAAGAGAAGCCGAAGCTTTTAGCCATAGAAGGAACCTGGAAAGCAGATGCTTTATTATTTTGTGATAGCCTGTCAGTGATTTCTATTACCCAGGGCTCCACCAGTATTAGAACAATCTTTCACTGTTAAGGATATGAGTGAGATAAGCTAATAGTTCTTTTCCATCTCTGCCTTCTGTAGGACAGAGTCCCTTCTTGTATCACTTGGTGGGAATCCCCCAATCCATTTTCCTTCCTGTAGAGTGACACATGGAGTAAATTGGGCTTAATGAGTCCATCACTCTTCGGTGAAAGCGATCATGCAGTAACAAGAAAAAGAAAAGGAAAAAAAAAAACTAAACGATACCATTGGTGCTTCATGTTTGATGGGCAGTATATCTCAGTGGAGGGAGGGGAGGCATGGTATTCAAACTTTTAATTTCTGTCCCATGCTTTTTTTTTTCTTTCTTAACAAAAGAAAAGGAGCCCTTAGATTATTTGGAGTCATGAGCTGAACTTAATAATTCTGAAGAATTTTCACTTGAGTAACTACTTCTTGAAAAACGTGTGTGTATGTGTATATGTATATATGTGTATGTACACATATACATACATATCTATACCTACACATGTGTACAGATATACATATATGTACACACATTGTGGGGCTGTGTGTGTATTCTCTTATTTGAGGGAGAGAAAGCAAAAGTTTCCATTTTTCTTTGGGTGGCAGGATTAAGTATTCAAAATTTCTATCCCCAAATCAAAAATTTCCAATAGGACCCATGCTTCTTCTAATTTTTATTTGTTTTTCAAAAATAGAGATGCTTCTTTATATCTTTTGAAATTCAGGAGATTCTTAGGCAATGTTTGCATGAAGGTAAAGAAAGTACAAAATTACTAAGCCTGTTCTTGGTGCTTTGACTTCCTTCCTATTTCATTTTCTATCTTCCCACTGTATAAATGAAATAAGATGTGTAACCAATCTTCATCAAGTAATTAATTTTTGAAATAATAATAATCAGAAACATAGACATTAATGTAAACATAGTATACTGGAAAAAAATAATTGCTTTGGAATCGAAGGACTAGGGTGAACTGCGGCAAGTCTCTTAACCACTCTAATTCTCATTTTCTTCATCTGCAAAAGGAAAGCATTGGACCAGACGTTCCTTCCAGCTCAGAATCTTTGATGTATACTTTGATTTAAATTCTAAAAATGTGTTTGACATATTTGATGTATGATACTTTCAACTCCACTGGGTAGAATTAAGGTACTAAAGCTTTCATCTGGTTGAAAAGAAAACAAAACCTTAAACCTAGTTCACTTTGAAGCTCCTAGATTGGACCACAATAGGTCCCTGCCCAAGCTCCACTTAAAGGGTATACTTTGGTCCCTCCTGGCTTAGAATACCTGTCAATGATAACTATTTCTCTTTGGAACAGCAACCCTGAGGGTTTTCTCCTCCCAGCTTGATTGTTTTTTTCTTTTTTTTCTAACGTGATTTTTTTTTCCATTAGTTTCACAGGTAGGATTGAAACCAAGGTCTTACTCGACTTCAAGCTCCACTCACCAAATTTTACTTCTTAGAGGTTGCTGGTAAATTAACTGTAAATCCCTTATTCAGTTGGCAAACTTGGGTATTATTCCTAAGGCCCTTTCAGTGGACCACCAAGTCTTACAAGGGGCTGTCTACCATTAAGTATAGTCTGTGCTTGCTTTATAAGAAGATAGGGTCACTGGTGGCTAGGTGGTGCAGTGAGTAGAGCACTGCGCCTGGAGTCAGGAGGACCTGAGTTCAAATATGGCTTCAGATACTTGACATTCTTAGTAGCTGTGTGACCTTGGGCAACCCCAAATGCCCTGCCTTCCCCCCTTAAAAAGTTTTTAAAAAATTAAAAAAGAAGATAAGGTCACTGCTGGTAGAGAGCATTCTTGGTTGAAATGAATTTAGGCAAAGCTAGAAGGCAGGTCTGGTTTACGTACCACTTTGCCTAATAACCAATATGGGAGTAAAACAAATTGGAAAACTCCTCTTTCAGTTTAACACTCTACTGTTTAACTGGTGATGAGGCCTTAATTCTCAAGCCTTAGAACTCTCACTTTACTAGTCCTTTGGACTTGATTGTGATCCTGATTTTGACCTCAAATCCACATTAAATACCACTATTCCTCTTTCAGCTGTGATCTGTAAACCTATTAATTTTTGTTTAATCTTGTCCACGGTCCTTCCAATTCCAAGGGTATGTCCCTAGCTGCCATTGTCTGTTTGGTCATTCTACAACCTCATATTCATCAGGATGACTGGAGATGACTCAGGATGCAGTGGGAGACCCTGGCCCTTTTAGGCTAAGGCCTTTTTACATACTCACTTAGAGTGAGGTAATGCCCATTCAGCCAAAAGTCCTCTTTAAGAAGTGAATCAAGGGATGGCCCCTTTAATTAGAGACAAATTTAAAAAATCAAGCTTGCAGAGGAAGATCCTCAGGGTTGCTGTTCCAAAGAGAAAGTTACCATTGACATTCACTCGCTGTAAGCCAGGAGGGCCCAAAGTACAGCCATTAAGTAGAGCTTGTGCGGGGACCTATTGTGGTCCAAACTAGGAGCCTCAAAAGCAAGGAAGGAAGGAGGGAAGGAAGGAAGGAAGGAAGGAGGGAGGAAAGGAAGGAAGGAAGGAAGGAAGGAAGGAAGGAAGGAAGGAAGGAAGGAAGGAAGGAAGGAAGGAATCTAGCTAGCTAGTAAACCCCAAGTCAAGTGGGCAGCTTCTAGCCATCAAAATTTACCTTCTTTCAGACAGGAGAAGGAGGAGAGGGAGAGGGAGAGTAAGAGGAAGAGGGAGAGGGTGAGGGCGAGCTGAGTTACCCAACTAGCTGAGTCTCCAGATCCAGATGGCTCTGGAGGAGAAAATGAGGCTGGTGACCTTACACAGCCCTCCCTCATTCAAATCAAATTCAACTGCAAGTCTTGTCTTTCCCTGATGTCATGGTCTTTGAAAAATGAAGGACAAACACAACTGGTGAGTAGACTGAGATGCCTGAATGAGGACCCATCTAGTTGGGTAACTCAACTCATTCTCTCCCTCCCCCTCCCCCTCCCCTTCCCCTTCCCCCTTCCTCTCCCTCTCCCTCTCCCTCTTCTTTTCCTCTCCAGAGAAAGGTAAATTTAAGCTTCCCACTTAATGTAGGGTTCACTGGCTAGATTCCTTCCTTACTTCCTTTCTCCCTCCCTCCCACACTCCCCTCCTTCCTTCCTTCCTTTCACAAAACCTTAAACCTAGTTCACTTTGAAGCTCCTAGATTGGACCACAATAGGTCCCTGCCCAAGCTCCACTTAAAGGGTATACTTTGGTCCCTCCTGGCTTAGAATACCTGTCAATGATAACTATTTCTCTTTGGAACAGCAACCCTGAGGGTTTTCTCCTCCCAGCTTGATTGTTTTTTTCTTTTTTTTCTAATTAAAGAGACCATCCCTTGACTCACTTCTTAAAGAGGCCTATTCACTGAATGGGTGCTACCTCACTAAGTGAGTATGTGAAAAGGCCTTAGCCTAAAAGGGTCAGGGTCTCCCATTGCATCCTGGATCATCTCCAGTCATCTTGATTAATATCTGGTCACTGGATCCAGATGGCTCTGGAGGAGAAAGTGAGGCTGGTGACCTTGCACAGCCTTCCCTTGCTCAAATCAAAGTCAACTGTAAGTCATGTAGGTCATCATTGCCCTGATGTCATTGTCCTCTTCAAAAAGGAAGGACAAACAAACACAACAATCTACACTCCTACTGTGCTATTGAAAAGGAAAAACAAAGATG
>JAQQSZ010000082.1:15540-35577 GCA_028646595.1 Phalanger gymnotis | reverse complement strand
GCCGAATAGCAGCCCATAACAAACAAGTGGCCCTACATTTATTCACAAATGCTCACAATGACAATATTGTTCAGCACTTGTTTCCTTTTTTGAGATATCACAGGAGGGTGCCTGACTATATTGAGACAGATACTTAGACATATGGAGTAGGTCTATGACCTCCTTAATGAAGTATTTCCTAGCTACAAAGATAGTAACCCATCCTCAACCACTCAATCTATAGGACTCCTCTCTATATCCTCCTGGAAATTCTCCTTAGGGGACCCCACCAATACATTCTTTCTTCTGACCTGTGCATATGAGGTCATGTGATAAAGGATTTAACAGTCACAATGAACTTAAAGGTCATATGACACCCTTGCCTTATATGGGTAGGGAGAAACTGAGGTGCAGAAAGACGTTCTTTGCCCAAGGCTCCATATCTAGTAAGTGGGTAAGTTGGGACTTAAATTTAGGCTCTAAATCCAAAGCTTTGTCTCCCCTCTCGAATGTTAAAAACCATCCTCACCCACTCTTTTTCCCCTCTCCAAGAAAAAAAAAACCCAGTGAGGCACCCTTTGGTTTAGCTACTACTCCTTTTTGTCTTTGCTTTTCTTTACAGAAAGAATATTAAGATCGTTATAATTGTGCCTGCTTACATTGAAGCAATGGATTCAACTTGTGGAATTAGACATTCCTTTTTGGACAGGATCAATGTGGATATTTGTTTGGAGCAACTATCCATGTTTATTACAAGGGTCTTCTCTATCTTGTGCCATTGGGAGAGAGGGTGAGAAGAAAAAAAAGGTGTTTGGTAAGTGAAAAACATTAAAATAGTTTAAAAATGATTGATACAATTTATTTCCTCTAGTAATGTGGTGCATTCATTGTCTATTTGTTCACTAGGTAAGGATGTCCCATTTAGAGCATCAGTGGTTAAGCTAGCATTATTTGCAGACAGTCTAAAGATGGTGATTCTTCACCTGCCTTGTCCTCTTTTCTCCCAGTCTGAGCTTTGCACTGCAGAAGTAGGAAGAAGACACACTGGCCAATTGGGTGATATTGTGCAGTCACTAAACTGCTAAGTTTTCTTCTGACTTGAAGCTATGATCCTTGAGCCTCAGAGACTGATGACTATTCTGCATTTCGCTTTGTTTTATCAATTTCTGTGGCCAAAGGATTCCAAGTGGCCCACTTATTGGATGAGCATCCCCGTATACAGGGAGCCTAATCTTCATAAAGCAGGCCCAGTTTGTGGTCAGGACAATATTTAATGTTTTGTCACTGTGGTAGAACCTGGCAGACTCAATGCTGCACTGGCATAGCCTGCAAGAACCCAGGTCCCTTGCTATGCCACAAAGAGACACCAGAGGAGGACTCGGGGGATAATTCAGCCCAGCACTTCATTAAATCTCAAAAACTCAGTAGATGCCTAAGTACAATACCCATGCACAGAACCTCAATAATTCTAAGGCCCAGAGGTAAGAAGGGTAAAATTCAGTTTATAAATAAACACATTTCAAGTATTTTATCTCCAGAAAGAGTAAACATGAAACACTCCAAATGAGGAGACTTCAAACTATAAAACTGAATTGGGGAAGGAAGAAAATTGGGTGAGAGAGAGAGCCCCATAATTGGTAATCTTGTTACCTAGAGAATGTTCAGTCAAATGAGGGAGGATTTGAAGGGGCTAAAGAAGGGAAAGCTGGAAAGAGAGTATGGCCTCAGGGGCAAGCACTCTAGGAGGGAGGAGTCTGCCCTATATCTGCATCTGTCCTTCTTTCTTTCATCTCCACTGGCCCACGACTAGGCCCTCCTGTCTTCTCCAAGCTTCACCCCACCAACCCTCACAGGGATGAAGGTTGGCAAAAGGATGGAAGGCACAGAAAAGCAATTATAGTCTTTTTGTAAAAGGAAAAAAAAGATGCCATCCACTACCACCAATGAAAGTACCTGGGGAAAAACCCAGGTCATCCAATCTAGTTATAACTATGGTTTGTAAAGGACATGGATTAAACTTTGGAGTCAGTAGAACTAACTTTAAATCCCATATCTCTTACTAACTAGCTGTGAAACTTAAGGAAAGTGACTTCATTTCTCTGGGGCTCAGTTTCTCACATGCAAAATGAAAGGATTGTACTAGACTAGCTTCTAGGTCCATTTCAATTCAAAATCTATGATCACAGATACTGGAAGCCATAAATAATGTTTCTCCAAACATATCTTGGCGCACTTAAGATGCAGAAACTACCATTGGTGTCTGGCATCTTCTCTCGTGATTGGTTTGGCACAAATGTTGTGCATTCCATTTACTCTAATGGCATCCATGCAAAGTCAAGAGATATAAAGGAAGCCAGACTAATAACAAAGTGCAGAAGAGAGTTGATTAGAATGTAAAGGTAGAGGTGAGGGGCAAACTCTGCCATTGGTGACAATTCTCATGTGAATGAGATAATAGATCCAATGAAGAATTGAAAAAAAAGGCTATAACTGCTTTCACCTTGGGAGGGCACAGTTAGTGTTGCCTGCCCATGGCACAAAGATACTTGGCCATAGCTCTGTGTCAGAATAAGCTTTAAATTATAGAAAAGTAGGATTTCAGAATGGAAGCTGGTGGTACAGTGAATGGAATGCTGGGCTTGGAGTCATGAAGACCTGAGTTCAATCCAGCCTTAGACACTTAGTAGTTGTGCAAACCTGAGCAAGTCACTGAACCTCTGTTTCCTTCAATTTCCTCAACTATAAAGCATTGTTAATAACAACACATCACTCAGGGTTTATTTAGCCTAGAATATAGCATAGGTAGGGGGAATAGCCAAGAGATGTTGCAAAGGTACAATGGAGAGACCTTGGCCACAGCTTAGATGTGACGAGTGAGAGATTGTGAAGAATCTAGGATGACTTTTAGCTTGGGAGCCAGAGGGAATGGGGGGATGGTGTTGCTCTCTATAGTAATAGGTAAGTTAGAGGGTCAGGAAGGGACTGGGAGGCAAGTTTGGACATAGTCAGTTGGACATACATGTCATGATGTCAGCAAAGCAGTTAGAGATGTGAGATTCGACATGACAGAGAGGCAAGAAAGGTCGATTTGACGATGATCAGCATAATGCCTGGTAGAGGTTTCATTTGTTTATAATGTGAGCAATTTTAGGAATTTCTGGAGCACAACTCCAAATTTTTTTCCAGAATGGCTGCATCAGTTCACAGAGCTCTGGCATTTTGTTTTGAATCTTTGCATCTGCCATAGCCCATGACAACACTGCACACCAACATTCCAAGCTGAAAGGGATTTTGGTGCCTTGGCCAAGTGCACAAAGCTAGTAGGTCTTATTATCAAATACTTTGTAGGTGTCTAAGGAAATATTCAAATTCTAGTATTTCTGAATCCATGTGGAGTGCCCACTCCATCGAACCACACTGCCTCTTTCCCAGGAAGTACTCAATAAATGCTTGGTGGGTTATAGTATTAGATTCGGATGAACTTTGCTGGTTATATCCACTAGTCCACATCTCTCCAAATTTTATAATCATCACATTTTCAGGTAAGAAGTCAAGGGCCTACATTAAATAATATACTTCATAAATGAGTGATCTTGTTAAAATTGTCTTTTAAGGGTCTCAATTTCCCTTTTAGCAAAATAAAGACTGAGAGTTAAGGTCTCCTCCAGCTCTAATTCTTGGATCCTATGAAATAGGAGTGGCCTCTCTTTTCTATTTTAGAGTGCTTGTTTTAGGCTCCCAAGAATGGTTATAAAATTCCAATGACTGTACTCTAAAGACACCCCACCAAAATAGTCCATCTCTAATTCAGCCTGACTTCAGAGCAGAGATGAAATGATATTTGAATAATTGCTATTTTAAGAAAAAGTCAGCCACAAAGAAATACTACCTCACTGGCCACGAGCATTTGGAAATTCCTAATTCAGCAAAATTTCAAGACAAGGGCATAAGAAAGGGCAACTACCATTGAAGTTCTGGAAATGAAGCTTCACCTACAATGAATAGCTTAAACCATTTTTACTAATTAGTTTATAAATAATAGTAACTTAGAAAGAGTTTCAAATATAGGCTACTTGTCCTCCCAATGCTTATAACTCCCTCCCTCCTTTCTTCCCTTCCTTTCTTCCACGTTAAGCACAGTAACTGGCAGATCATCATCGTGTTTTTATATTGTTTTGCGGTTTGTAAAGTGTTGATGTGTACATATACACACACATAAACACATACATAACTACATATATTCCTCATTTTATGCTCACAGCAATTCTGGGAGGGAAGGGATATTATTATGCTTAATCTAATTCAATAAACATGTATTAAGCACCTACTGTGGGCCAGGCATTGTGCTAAAGGTTGAGAATACAATTAATAAAAAAAGAAAGATAGTCTCTCACCTCAAATAGCTTACAATCTGAAGGAGAAAACCTACAAAATGAATCAGGAAAGGGTCAGACCAGGCCATACGTGGCTACGGGCATTTTGTTCCATAGTATTGAAACCAGGCAAAACGGCAAGCAAAGAGGAAATTGAGAAAGGCCACTTTATTCCCTTTATAAAGGAAGGCATTGGGAGGAGTTTGGTACTCCACCCTCTAATCAGAGAGGAGGCTGAGACAGGTGCTTTCAATCAGGGCTTGAGTTAGAAGTATGGTGGTGAGTTTAGACATAATGAGCTTACTGGAGTAAAGTGAGCTGATGAGAATTTCAAAAGTCTTAGTGACTCGCAAAGGATCACATGGTTAGTAAGTGTCTGAGGCATGAATAAACCCAGCTTTTCCTGACTACAAGTTCATCCCTCTAGTCACTATACTAATCTACCCAGAGCAGAAACTTAGTAAATATTGAGTTGAAGTAATAGGGTGATCTTACTGATTAGAGTTGGCATTAATTAGACTCATCTTCCTGAGTTCAAGTCTAGCCTGAGACACTTCCTAGCTGTGACCTTAGGCAAGTCACTTAACCCCATTTGCCTCTGTTTCCTCATTTGTAAAATGAGCTAGAGAAGAAAATGGCAAACCATTTCTCTATCTTTGCCAAGAAAAACCCAAATGGAGTCACAAAGTATTGGATGCAAGTGAAATGACTGAACATTATTAACAAAAACACGAGTTGGGCAGGCATCTCCACAGGTCTTTACAGATCGTCAAATCCAGTCCTCTCATTTTATGAATGAAAAAAGACTTCTCAGAGAGGAGTGCAAGGCCCCAATTCACAAAGATAATGAGTAATAAAGCTACAAATAGAACTGAAATCCTTGGACTCAAGATAGGATTTCAAAATGAATGCTCATCTGGTCCTTGGAAAAAAATCGTGGGGTACATAATGTTGGTTTTCCCTGTTTCATCATTCTCTGTACTCTCATTCATTTCCTTAGGCCCCACCATCCAGGACTCCAACAAGCTTAAGGCACTTTCAGCTGTGCAGGCCCCATTAAGCTCTGGTACCACCCCACCTCCCAGCTACTTCCCTTCCCTAAGATATAATAATAGCTCACATTTCTTGTCCATGTGGTGCTTTCTTTACAGCTATTCTTCAAGACAAGGTATTATAGGTTGTACCACCCCATTTTGCATATGACAAATTGTGGATTAGGCAGTGACTTGTCTAAGGTCATGCAGTTAATAAATGTCCGAGATGAGTGATTAAGCATTAAAATTGTCTTACTCCAATTCCAGAACAATTTCTACTACATCATGCTGCTTGATGGCAATGCCCACATCACCCATAAGACCCATCCAGTGTTCCCTTCCATTAAGCACTTTCTTAGCAGCTCATCTAATAACATTTTGGAAAGGTGAGGATGATGAATAATTGGTTAGTGGGTTAAGCTTCCAAATAACCTATTTTAGAAAAGAGGCTTAATCTAAAAGAATGAAAATTGTATTTTAAAAAATAGAATCACAGTCTCAGAGTAATAGAAGTCCACATGGATATTTAGTCCAACCAAGATCTGCATGGGGTTCTTCTCTACAAGGCACCTTACAAGCTGTCATCCAGTTTTCGTTTGAAGACGATCCATCCACTTCAACCCTTCTCTAATCCTTGGCAAGTCTTTCAACTGAAGCCTAAATTTGCTTCTCGCCACCTTCCACTTATTGCAACAAGTTCTGAGATAATGTGAGATAATATTTGGAAAGCACTTATCACAGATCCTGGTACATAGTAGGTGCTCCAGTATTTCTTTTTCCTAAGAAACAACTTTCTCTCCTATCTACTTCCCTCCCCATTAGGGAAGAAAAAAGAGGAAAAGAAAAGAAAAAAAAAGCCTTTGCTTGAATACATATATTTGTTTCCAAATATGCACATTCACACAAAATAAATTCCCATAGTCATTATTTCCAAAAATATAAGTCTCACTCTGTGCCCTAAGTTCACCTTTTCTCTACAACAAGGTGATAGATGAGAAAAATCAACATTTAAAAGTGAGATGTAATCTATGCCCCAGTCGCTATATCACTATTCTTTGAATCAGATAGGATCATTAACCCTATCTCAGCATCCAAAATAAAAATCATTCAACAAGTTTTGATTAAACACCTACTACGTGCCATGGCTTTTAGGAATGCAAAGATAAAATCAGTCTCTGCCCTCAAAGAACTTACATTCTACTCGAGGAACATATACTTAACAGAGCATTTTAAATTATAGCTAGTATTGTTAAGGGATAATTTCTATGGTTGTAATACTTTCTTCAATAATGAAATCAATAAAACTACTGACATTTCACTACTGCTTTTTAACTTTTACAAATATATTTTGTAACACCATTTCCCTTGAATGTCATGTAATCCGCTGAGGTAGGGAGGATAACAATGAGTCTGTGAGTTTGCTGATATTAGGAGCTCCTTGTGAAGAAATTCTCTCTGGCAATGTTCACGGGCACCTTATCTTCCATTTATATGCCTAATGATTTTCCAGAATGCTGAGAGGTAAAGTGGTATGGTCACTGTCACAGGCAGGACTTGAACCCAGGTCTTTCTGCCTCTGAGGCTGGCTCTCCATTCACTATATCACACTTGATCTCTGTGAGGTACACATTTTATTTCCATTTCATAGATACTGAAACTGAGGTTTAAAGATGTCTTTGGGTGGTAGCTGTTACTTTAATACTTTGGCTTTCAAAACCCTCCAACATCTGGCTACCCACAAGCTCTTCAATCTCATATCCTATGGTGTAGGTGCCAGTAAGAGAAGATTGCAATTTGCCCCATGTTCTCATCTCAATCAAGATCCTCCCAGAATCATTGAATCACAGAATTGGAAGGGAATTTGTTGATCTCCTAGTTTAGCCTTTACTCTAATAAGAACCCTAACTACCTCCTTCCCAATATGTGGTCATCCAGCCTTTGCTTGAAGACTTCAAGTGAAGGGGGATTCACCACTTCCCAAGCTCCCTCATTCACTTTGGGACATTGTCAATTTGGGGGAGAGATTTTTCTTCCTCATCATAAAAAGGATCCTTAGATTGAAAGAGCCCCAGAGGGTTCCTAATTCCAAAAACGAAAACTCTCTACAACTTACCGGGCAAGTGGTCATCAACTGGGAGAAAACCTCCAATGAAGAGAAACCCATGACCTCTCAAGGCAACTCATTAGTGTAACTCTCATGACCTTCCATCAAGCTGAAATCTGGCACTGCAAATTGCAATTTGCAAGCAGTAGGTCCTATTTCTATCTGCTGCAGCCAAGCAGAGTAAGCCTTTCTCCTAGCATGCATTTAACTCCTTGAAAGACAGCAACCTCCCATCCCCATCTTCACTTCTTCAGGCTAAACATTCCCAGTTCTTTCAATTAAATCTTCTATGCATCATCTTGAGATGCCTCACCACTTCAGCTCCCAATCCTATGAATTATACATGATGTGTCAATGTTTCAGAGACTGTACAATGTCACCTCTCACATCTGAAATAGATTCTCTCCCCTCCCCTTCATTTCTATCTGCTGAATTGCCTTCCTTTGTCCATATAATTCATACCCTACTTTCTCCATGCTGCCTTCAGGAATGCTCCTTTTCCTTTTCATTACTTCCATGATTTGCCTGCTTCTGTATTAACACAAACATGCCAATAATTATTTAATTTCTTCTGACATGGCTAGAGTGAAATTGAAATTGGGAGAAACACTTTTAAAAAGCAGTAAGAAATATTTGTGGGTCACCTTTGACTATTCAGCACAATGGATATCTCTGCCATTGCTAGTCAGAAAAGCCTCATATTATCCAGTAAAAATGTATATGGGCAAAACTTGAATGCAAACCTGAGCTCACCTCTCCCCTCAAGGGTCTTTGCATCTTACATGGTTTGCATTCTCAGGAGCTGGAATGTCTGAATCTTCAGGCTTTGGATTTTAATATTACCTGATAAGTGAGCAGAAGAAATTCTCACAAGTCCATGATGGAGATGCATGAGAGAAGGCTTACTTTCTGAGCAATAACTCTTCATCTTAGATATTTGATGATCATATGTTCTCATGTATCGCAAGTAAGGAACCAATGCCACAAAGTGCAGTGACGCAGGGCTCTGTGTGATGTTTAGCATATATTTGTTGCTGAATTAAACACTTTAGCCTGAGCTCTGCTTTCTAGCATGGCTCTCATGTTCCAACCAAAGCCATCAAATCAGCTTCATTTGGTTGCCCCAAAGCAATGGAATGGGAAATATCAAGATTTTCTTTTTGTATTGACTTTCACAGCTTGCTCATCATCATTTCATCCCTGCTGCTGCTGAAGAAAAAAAAAAGATTTACTCCTTCTTTTCCTTGCAGGAGAAATGCTTCTTACTATGTAATAAAGGAAGACAATAAAAATGCTCTATAAACTTGTAGAAGCATTCCTTGATTTAATTTGAGCTAATCACCAAAGAGAAAGTCATAATGGTTGATACAATTATCTCTCAATGATATTACCAGCCCGACCAGATGTTTGTACTAGGGATAACTTGAACTCAAAACTTTAGATGCATTTGAGAATGTTCGCCCCATCTAGCAAAAAAAAAAAAGTTTGATATGATGGAAAAGGCACTGACTCTGAAGTCAAATGATCAAGTTTTCATCCTGTCCTGATGCTTATTACCTGTATTGCCCTTGGACAAGCCACTAAACGTTCCTGAGCCTTAGTTTCTTCATCTATGGAATGAGGTTTTCAGACTGACTTATGAGCTCCCATGAAGCTTTAGATGTATGGTCCTATTATTACAAGAAGATGAAAAACACCACAGAGAAATCCAAGTAACCTTTATAATCATTGTACAATTACCTACATCAGTATAAAATGATCTCATTTAAATGATTATCTTCTCCACTTGATTTAATTCAACAAATGATTACTAAGCATCTACTATGTGTCAGGTATCAGGGACACATAGATAAAATCAAATCGTCCCTTTCTTTGGAGATTGTACATCTAGTTTTGGACTACTTGTTTCTATGGTCTGTGAATCCCTAAGCCATATTCTTTTATTCACCAGATTTGTGACAACATGCTTTTTTCCCATTAGCCAATCAGAGTGTTGGTTTTTTTTTCCTCTTTTCCTACGTCACACTGCATTGGTGAATTACAGAAGCCAAGAGTGGGAAGGCCTCTCAGTGATCATCTATCCAACCCATATAGAAAGACACAAAACCCCTACAATCACACATTCAACAGATCCTCGTGTGAAGACTTCCAGTGAAAGCCAACACACCACTTCTGAGGCAGATCATTCCACCTTGGGCCACTTCTAATTGTAAGGAAGGTTTTCCCCTAATTCAAAGCTACATTGGCTCTTTTTTACTTCTGCCCAGTGCTTCTGGTTCTGTCCTCTGAGGACACATAAAGTAAGGTCAATCTTTGTTCTGCCCATCCACTCTTCAAGTGTTTCAGGAGAGCAGTCAGGTGTCATACCACCCAATAAATCTTTCCTCCAGCCTGTTTCTCCATGTTCTTCAACTCATCTTCATATGATCCAGTGTCTTTCCTAAATTGTGTAAATAAACTTCCTTCATTGCCTTCTAATGCTAAGTCAGATCTACCAGCTCGAGGATATTCTAAACAAGGCTTCTTTATCTTTATCTACTTCTGGACAAAGGGCAATGGGACTGAAAATATCTGAGTTCGTTTTGTGGGTCCTTCTGCTTTTTCTCTATTATTTTATTAATCTCTCTAAAAGAGGGGCATGCCCAGAAACAGCTGCTTTTGCTTGCTTTGTTTTGACTGGCTGTTCAAATATTTCCAGGAAAAATTTTAAAAGGTCGTAAGAAGCCCATGCTCTAACTACCTTTTGTCTTTAGTATTTCTGTTAATGAATTAACCAATTTGAAGTGGAAGGTTTGAGTAAGCTTCCTCCCTGCCAGCAGTTCTAAAATCAAATATCCTGGAGGTGGAGGCAAGATGGCAGAGAATAGGCAGGGATGCACCTGAGCACTCCCAAATTCAACTCCAAACAATTTTAAAATAATACCTTAAAATGAAATTACGGAGAATTTTTCCGCATACCCTGCCCTGCTCAGCTGCACATGTAATATTGTTTTTACTTCTTTAATTTCATATTTCAGTAAGGGTGCTGATGGGTAATAAAGAATCTAGATGAAAAACACAATGGTAAAGGCCTTGAGCCATTGACTAATGGGTGTTAATAAGGAAATGGAAATATTATACTTGGATGTGAGAAAACCTAGGGAAAATAAGATAGGTGGCTTCAAGTTTTTTTTTATTAATAAATTTTTATTTTTAGTTTACAACACTCAATTCCATAAGTTTTTGATTTCCAAATTTTTTCCTACTCCCTCCCCTCCTCTACCCCACCAAGAGGCTTCAAGTTTTAAAGAGCTGCAAAGTAGAAGAAGAAGTAGATTTGTTATTCTTGACCCCAGAAGGCAGAGCTCGGAACAATGGCAGAAGCTAAGAAGTAGATGATATACATGTGTGGGTACACATCATATATAATGTTGCATATCATATACATACAATACACATATGCACAGGTATATATTGCTTTTATAAAAATATGTGCATACATACACATATACATTGCATATGTATGTGAATGTATGTGTATATAAATCTGTATCTGTATCTATTTCTATATTTAAACAATTAGAAGCTCCCAGAAGAAGAATGAGTTGCCCTTGAATGCACTGAATTTGCCCCAATGAAAGTCTTCAAATAATTGTTTGTGGGATTTCTAATTTTGGAGAGATGGGGTTCTTGTTCAGATATGGGTTGGACTAATTGCCTCTGAGGTCCCTTCCAACCCTCAAATTCATTGATTCTATCCCTTCTAATTCTGAGATTCTGTGAAATTGTTGATTTTATGCCTTGAAGAATCTGATCTTTCTTTGATTTGTGTAATCCCTGCTCTGATGTAATTTGCCACCCTTTTATATTACTCAAAAATAAATGACTTAAAAAATCATGTGGACACCCACATGTTAGGGAGGGGTGCCTCTTACTTAGGAAGAATAATAGAGCAGACCCCTGATCCATCTCCATAACCATATTTGCTGTTTTTATTTAACATGCAATCTAGCCTTCAAGGACCCAGCATCACCTCTAATAATGAGACTCTAGTGATGATTGCATTGAATTTATGTCTCAAATGATGTAAACTGTCATTAAGGGAAGAGACAGAGATAATCAGCAGGAGTGCCTATCATACCTAACAGCATGCAATCCAACTAGGATCTTTCCCTTTTCCTACAAGTGCTCCCTAAAAGCTTGGAAAATCCCCTTGGATGGCCATTTTCTCCAGGTGTTGAAAATCATATTCAGAACTTTCCAGCTTTCCCTGCTTAAGTTCCAAAGTCCTTGAGGATATCAGCTGTAATTCAATTCTTCCAGAAAATAGTGTCACTAAACAAGCAGGGAGAGGAGATCAAATGGTATCTTCCTGTTACCACTCATCTCTTTCAATATCCATATTGGACAGTCACTATTAGATTCCCTTTCCTGTTGCTAGGCACTGAAAACTGCAGAGGCCCAGATGGAACTCAGAAGACCATTTCAGACTTTCTGGCCCTGCAAAATGGGTTGGAAAATTTTCAACAGCCATTTTTTTCTGGCCAGACTCATCCCTACTTCCTCTTGGTCAGGAAATGCCAAAAGTCCAGACTTTCCTGTGCTACATAGACAAATTGACTTTCAGTTTGGTCCAGAGGCAGAGCACGCCAAAATTTCAAAATCCAAAGAGCATGACAGAGTTTAACCCCATTTTTTCAAAGGTCAAAATAGGAAATTAGTCTGAGATTCACTTTGAGTTTGTAAGAGTTTTCAAAAGAAAAAAAAAGAAGCAATAGTTAGAGCCTTTGAGAGTGATTTGACCCTTATAAAGTACCAGTTATCCACCAGGCACTACATCAGTCAACAATCATTTGTTAAGTGCTTACTGTGTGCCAGGCATGGTACTTATTACTGGGAACGTGAATGTATGCATAAAGAGGCAGTTCCTGGCATCAAGAGCTTATCTTCTAATGGAGGAAGACAAAATATAAAAGGAAACTAAAAAGAAATGGATAGGAGAAGGTATCTGGTGAGGGGGCATGGTACAGAAAGTCCTATGGAAATAATAAGCAGTGCACCTTGGAGAGAAATGAAGACATGGTTGGTCTGGGCCTCCTCCTTAAAATGGAAGTCCTAGAAGAAACCTCCCAATCAATTGGCTAGATGCTAGGGATACTAAGAAAAAAATAATTCTTGCTCTCAAGGACCTTACACCCAAATGAGGGAATATAACCTTACAGGAAATATAATTTTAGTAGAAAAGTTACATTTTATCCTAGATTCAATAGGAACCCCTAAATATTTTTGGATGAGATAGATCTGTGTTTTAGGAAGATTATTTGGTAGCTATGTGTGTTTGGGGGGCAAGTTATGGATCAGAGAAAGGAAAAACTGAAAGTGGAGAGAAAATTAGAAAAGTTATTTCAATATTCCAGTAAAGACTTGATGGTAGCTTGAACTAGAATAATTGCCATGAGAGTGGGAATAGGAAGAAGAATGGAAAAGGCATCAAAATGCAATGCATTATATTTGGTAACTAACTGCATATGGGAGGGGATGAGGGAAAATAAGGAGTTGAGGATGCTTCTGAGGTTGTAATCCTGGGTGACTGAAAGGATTATGTTGCCCATGACAGAAATAGAGAAATGAGGAAGAGAGATAGAGATGTTTTGAGTTAAAGGTAATTTTTTTTTAAATTTTGGTGGGGGAGCTTATTTAGTTTGAAATACCAAGGCAAAGAATAATTTGCAATGTTCAACTGATAGTTGGTGACGTGGAACTAGAGGTCAGGGCAAATGGTAGGCATTGTTATGTAAATCTGGGAGCTTTCCATATTCAAGTGATCTATGAACCCATGGGAGCCAAAAGTCTTCTTGCAGTTTAGAGAAAGAAGAGGTCAGGTCAGAACTATGATGCACACCTTCATATAGCTGATAGGAAATAGACAATTGTCCAGTAAAGCAGGAGCCCACAGAGAAATAGAAACAGGACAAAGCAGTGTTAGAAATACCCAGAAAGGAGAGAGCATCTAGGAAGAGATAATAGTCAGTAATGACAATACAACAAAGACGTCTAGAAGATGAGGAATGAGAAAGGACAATTAAAAGATCATTGGTAACACTGGAGAGAACGGTTTCAGTTGAAGTGGGAGTTCAAGGAGTTGCAATGTGAGAAAAAAGAAGCATCGAGAATGACCCTGAGTTTGCTAATCTGGGTGATTTGATTGATGGTAATGACTTCGACAGAAATAAAGAAATTTAGAGAAGGGGTTTAAGTATGAGTATAATGATTTCTGTTTCAGAAATTTTGAGCTTAAGGCTCAACAGTCTATAATGAGTTCAAGAGATCAGATGGAAGATTAAGCCTGTATATGGAGTTTTGAGAGTCTTCAGTAAAAGGTTCATAACTGAACTGTTACAATTTAATGGAATCATCAAGAGATTAGGTGAATAGAAAGGCAAGAAAAGCACACACAGCAGGGTCTTGGATGAAACAAAGAGTTAGGAGTTGGGAGAGAAATGATGATCTAGCAAAAATAACCAAGAAGGAGTTGGATGAGAACCAGGAGAGAGAAGTGTTACAAAACCCAGGATCAATCAATCAAAATAATTTATTAAGCACTTACTATGTGTCAGGCCTAAGCCAGGTCCTGGAGACACAAAGACAAAAGTGATACAGTCCCTGGCCCCAAGGAACTTACATTATTCTGGGATAAAATACATTCAAAGATATATACTGAAAATGCATGAAAAATATACAATGTTTTGGAGAAGGAGAGTGGTAGGAAAATTAACAATTAGGAAATCAGGAAAATACTCTTGAAGGAGGTGGAAACAAAGCTAAGCTTTGAAGGGAGGAAGTGATCATGAGAGAAAGCAGTAAGAAGGGAATATACACCATGATGTATATGGAAACTGTAAGTAGGGTGATTTGGCTCGAGAACAAAGTATACGCTATAGACCAAATAGCATTGTATTTGAATTCCATTTGAATGGAAGATGAAAAAGTAGAGTAAATTAGTGTAAACCTCCCCATGCTCCTTGAAGGTTGGTTATGAAAGTGAGGAGATATAGAGGATGATAGCTTGAAAAGGTGGTGACCTCAATTAAATGACCTAGATTTGAGGTTTCGGGACACTTTAGTGCAGTATTGTTGGAGTTTTGCCCTTCATAAGTCTCCTCTTCCATGAAGCCTTCCATATTCCTGCTTCCCAAACTTATCTCTCCTTCCTCGTGTCACTCAAATCACATTCTCTGAATGGCTTCATTGCACTGGTCCATTTTCTTTATATCATACTTGTATATGTATATGTATATGTATATGTATAATCTCTTTCTCTGGTTGGAATGTAACCTTTTAATATCCCTGTGTATGAAATGGTGTTTTGGCATTGAATAAGTCCTTGTTAAAGTGAATTCTGGAACAACTGCTAATAGGTCTCATCCTAAAGGGTCTTCTCCCTCTCTCTCTCTCTCTCTCTCTCTCTCTCTCTCTCTCTCTCTCTCTCTCTTTGTCTCTCTCTCTTCACTACATCTGTACTTCTCCCAAACAGTTCGCTAACCTCAAAAATTGTGAGAAGGAATCTGGGGAAAATATTTCTACTACGTAATATTTAAATCGAACAATGAAAAAAATTCACTACCCTGTTGTTGCTATGGAAGATTGCTCCCCTGGGTCTTTTTTAGGAGGGGGTAGGTTAAGGAGAATCTTTAATTGTATCAACATAGGAAACTGGTGGTATGAACTGTCTCTTAACCAATAAAGATCCATTACTGAAGAATATCTTAGAGTCTTAACAAGTTTTCTGGGGCACTAGAAATGATTTGTCCTTGCTAATCAGTTGATACGAATCTAAGCCAAAGTTTGAACCCAGGTCTCCTTGACTCTAGTGTCCAGTGCAAGACCGATTACTCCTGTCTTCCTATTTCTGAGAGGTTTCCTTCAGAGTTGGGAGTTACTGTTGGGACCTTCTGCACAGCAGTATTCTGAGAACTGGATGTAGCCCAAGAAACAATTTTATCAAATCGACATTATGTTCTAGTCATCCGAGAGTCTAGGACCTAGGTCAAGAGCTCCATTTCCTATGTAGGAAGTGACAGTCTCTGAGCAGAGATTGGAAAGCTAACTGATCAGTGCTCCACAGTGTTCTGATTCTGTCCTCAACCGTCTCATCCTTTCCCAGAGGAGAAGGGGAATTATTTGGGAATAGGGTGGAAATAGACAAGACCCTGGATGGCAGCATCACGAAGAGCTGGGACCCTGGCAATCCTTCAGCTTAACCTAATCTGCATCTTCAGATGCAACTTGACATTCCAGTTTGACTGGGGATGCAGTTGAAAAATCCTCTTCAGCAGGCATCAGAAAATAGGAACCCTTTTCAACCATCTGGCCCTTTAACTGTGAAAAATCTAAAATGATTTGCTTGCCTGCCCTCTTTCCACCACTCCCCCTTGGGTGACTGTCTATGCCGCAGTCTATATTTGGAGCTGATATTCAGAAACCCCACTCATGCATGTTGAATCTACTGCTGCCAATACACCCTGATATAAAAAGCTTTGGAAAACATGATCAATTGAGATCTTAGATGAAGAACCTTCTGGTGGTGGTGGGGACCCCCAGGAGCTCAGGCAGATGACATTTTTCATGTTTCATTCTACTACATTGTTTCTGAGCTGGGATTATTTATTTATAGATGCAATTCACTCACTCACTGCTTCTGTGGCCCATTTCTGAAGGTTTTGTAAAACAGAAGACCATTAACATAAATCCTTTGAAATGGAAAACAACAAAATATAAGGAGCCAAAATAGCAAGAAGCCAAATTTGACTACAGATTCATCTCTGTAACAAAAAAGCAAACATCAAAGATTTTGGAATACCTTTATTAATACAGAGGGTTTGCTTTCTTTCCTTCCTTCCTCCCTTCCTCCCTCTCTCCCTCCCTCCCTTCTACTCTTCCTTCCTTCCTTCCTTCCTTCCTTCCTTCCTTCCTTCCTCCCTCCCTTCCTCCCTCTCTCCCTCCCTCCCTTCTACTCTTCCTTCCTTCCTTTCTTCCTTCCTTCCTTCCTTCCTTCCTTCCTTCCTTCCTTCCTTCCTTCCTTCCTTCCTTCCTTCCTTCTTTTCCCTTTCCCATCTTCCATTAATCTACTTAATCAATCTATCTTTCCCTTCAAGGTACTACATACTATGTCTAGGATAATTTTTACCTTGATAAAAATGGAGCATACCGTTTTTTGTGAATTTAAATTCCCAAAGGAAACATTTCTGTGGAGGTATAATTGCAAAAGGGCAAAATGGATAGAGTGCCAGGTCTGGGGTCAGGAGGATTCACCTTCTTGAGTTTAAATCTGACCTCAGACACAGTAGGTGGGCAAATCACTTCAACCTGTTTGCTTCAGTTTCCTCTTACGTAAAATGAGCTGAAGAAGGGAACCACCCTGTTATTTTTGGCAGAAAACCTCAAATTTCGTCATTATGAGTCAGATACAAATGAAATGATTAAGCAATAATTAAGCAATAACAAGATTGTAAAAGGTTGAGACCGGTCTCTGTATTTCAAGTACAGGGGTGTCGAACCTCTGCCATTTCTGTATAGACAGGTTAGAGAAAAATTTATTGAGTCTCTCTCTGTCTCTGTCTCTCTCTGTCTCTGTCTCTCTCTCTCTCTCTCTCTCTCTCTCTCTCTCTCTCTCTCTCTCTCACACACACACACACACACACAACACTCCTTCTCTTCTCCTGTACATCTCTTCTCTTCTCTTCTCTTCTCTTCTCTTCTCTTCTCTTCTCTTCTCTTCTCTTCTCTTCTCTTCTCTCTCCCTCCCTCTCCCTCTCCCTCCCTCCCTCTCTCTCTCTCCCTCTCTTTCTCTTTTTCTGTTTCTGTCTCTCTCCCTTTCTCTCTTGATCCCTCTCTGTCTCTCTCTATGTCTATCTACCTCAAATCCAATAATCCTTTATAATAAACATTTATTAACTGCCTACTATGTGCCAGGCACTGTACTAAGCATGGAGGATACAAGTAATAAAAAGTAAGATAGTCCCTGCCCTCAAAGAGCTTACAATCTGAAAGGGAAGACAGAAAACTAAAGAAAGCAGGAATGCATGGAGGGGGCAAGATCAGGAGGTACCCAGCTGGGGACATCTCATTGTGTAGAGTTGAAACCAGGCAGAGCCACAGCCACAACGTGTAGTAAGCTGAGTCCAGTTTCTGTCTTTCATAAAGGAATTTGATACTCTGACCTCCAACTCTATGAAACAAGCATGCTGCTTTGCCTTTCCCTTTGGTCCTAGTCTCACTCAAATGTAGGCCACTTTGGACCCAGCTTCAAAGGCCATTTAGCTCAGGGTCCATATGACTTCCTAGCTAGCTTTGAGTTTCTTTTAGGCACAGTCTATATTCCACAATCTGTTCTTTGTTTTCCCCATAATTACTTGCCTACCTAAGAATCTTTGTCTTTTTCCACTTTGAATATGCTGTCACTTAGAAGGAATGAAAATGATTTTCAGAAATCAGTCTCTTCACTTCACATTCTTAGCCCATGAGCATCCTGTCTTGCCCAATTAGATTGTAAGCTTCTCCAGGACAGAAAACCTAAGATATGCTCATCAAAGTTCCCAAAACTAGTAAGCTAATGATGTGGAAATAAGATGTACATCTCCTGTGTCTCTGTTCTGTGTGACTAGAGCTTACCACAGTGCCTGGTACAGAATAGGTACTTAATAACATCTAGTTAAGTAACTGAATCATTCAGGGGGCTTTCTACTACACCTTAACTTTTCTGAATGATTTTTGAAAGAATCACCAACAGGCCTAGGGGCTGAGGATACAAAAATGTTTAGCATGTTCTAGGGACCTAAGTTCTATTACGAGAAGGTAAATTGTTTGAAGAGAGGGTTTGTATCTTTTCATTTCTTTCAGTGTCTGGCACAAAGCCTTGCACCTGGTAAGGATTGGCAAAATGCTATTTAAAAGAAGGAAAAACAAGGTTCTAGTCATAGAAGGAATTATCATATTCCAATTAAACAAAGATGTCTCTGAGTAGGTTAGAATATTTTGGAGGTCTGTTTGCAAAACTTCAATCAATCAGCCAACCAAGCAAGAAACATTATTATGATTATTATTATTATGATGATTATTATCATTATTATTATTAAGCACTTCTACCAGACATTGCACTAGATGCCAGGGATAAAAGAATGTAACTATACTTGCCTTTACACTGTACTGGGGAGAAAAACATATGTAAAATATGTTAATAGCATAAATACAAAGTCACCAAATACATTTCCAAACACAAAGTAATCAATACATAGTTGGAAGGGAAGGTAATAGCAGTTGGGAGGAGGGCTGCTCAGGAAACAAATTTTTATACTTAAGATGGTGGCTTAGCTTCATCTAAAAGGAAGATCCTCTGTGATGTAGATAAAATGAGTGAGAGTATTCCAGGCATAAAGGATGACCAGCATAACATCACATATATAGGAGATGGCATTTCATGTAGGAGTACTAGTGAGAAGACAAGTTTTTCTATATCATAGAGTGTAGGATGGGGAGAAATATCTAATAAGACTAGGAAGATAGGTTAGACATACATTGTGAAGGATTTTAAAATCTAAACAGACATTTATACTTGATCCTAGATATAATAGGAATACACTGGAGTTTATCTAGGGGAAATAGAGTCAGATCTGTATTTAGGGAATATTAATTTGTCTGCACTGCATAAGATAGACTAGAATAGGGAGATACTTTGGGCAAGAAGGCCATGAGGATGCTTTTGCAATAAAACCTGAATATTCTACATACAAAGATCAGAAAAACATACCTGCATATTAACCCATGAATCTCTAGTATGTATAGTTTTGGGGTTTTTAAGCACACAATAAATCCGATGCATATTTTTTAAAAGCACTGTTGTAACAGTGTAAGCTAGTAGTTGTAAGGGTCTCAACTAATGTGGCAGCTGTGTGAGTAAAGATAAAAGTTGAGAGCATAGAGAGGCTGTGGAGGTAGAAATGGCCTGATTTGGTAACTACTAGGCTATGTTCATTAAGAAAACAGAAGGAAGGCAGGATAATGCTGAAATTAGGAACCTGAAACATGGTGATGCCTTTGATAGGAATAGGCAAGTTTGGAAGGGGTGAGGAGTTTGAGGTATGTTGCATTTAAAATTTCTCTTGTCGTTTTGTCGTTTCAGTCATGTCCAACTCTCTGTGACACCATTTGGGGTTTTCTTGGCAAAGATAATGGAGTGTTTTGCAATTTCCTTCTCCAGCTTGTTTTACAGTTGAGGAAACTAAGGCAAATAGGATTAAGGGACTTGCCCAGGGTCATATATCTAGAAAGTGTCTGAGAGTGGATTCGAACTTGAATATTCCTGACTTAAGGCCCAATGTGCTACCCACTACATCACCCAGCTGCCCAGAATATCTCCAGGACATCCAGTTTGAAATGTCCAATAGGTAATTACTAACTGAAAGAATCATGGTAGGGTAAGAGAGTGGGGCTGGATATGTAAATTGAGACCTGATGAAAGAAGAAAGAGATAGAGACAGAAACAGACAAAGACAGAGACATGGAGAGGCAA
>JAQQSZ010000082.1:3001-15440 GCA_028646595.1 Phalanger gymnotis | reverse complement strand
TACATGGTAAGCCAGAAAAGAAGACTGAGATAGCAAGGAATTCCATTCTATTATGAAAGCCCAGAGAGAAAAGAGTATCCAGAAGGAGAGGGTAGTCAACAGTATCCAATGCAACAGAGAAGTCAAGATGAATTAGGACCAAGAAAAATAAACATCAGAGTTGGTAACTGAGAGACCATTGGTTATTCCAAAAGCGTTTTCAGTCTAATAACAAAGTTTCAAGTCAAATTTCAAAAAGCTGAAAAGCGAGTGAGAGGAGAAGCAGAGGCACCAAATGTAGACAACATTTTGATGTAATTTGCTTGAGAAAGAGAGAACAGACACAGAACCATAGTTTGAAGGTATGACACAGTTCACTGAACCCTTTTAAAAATGTTTGTTTCAAGGATGAGAAAGAGGAGCATATTTGAAGGAACATAAGAACATAAGAAAGGAACCAGTTAGGAAGAAGTTGAAGATTTGAGAAAGCAGATGATTGAGTATGAAATCTGCTGTAGTATGTGAGAGGAGGTCATATGTAAAGGCAGGTCGGCAAGCATCTTTAAGCACCTACTCTGGGTGAGAAACTGGGCTAAATGCTTTGGACGCAAAGACAGGCAAAACCAGTCCCTGTTATGAAATAGCACTTATACTATAAGAGAAGGAGTGGCCTGAGAAGAAAGGAATTCGTGGAGAGGAAGCTTAATAGAATTTCTAGTTAAATTCTAGCTCTGTTACCTATCTGTGTGACCTTGGAGAAGTCAAGCAACATCTCTGTGCCTTAGTTTTCTCATCTATAAAATGAGGCAGGATGGATTAGGTGACCCTCTGACACTCCTTCTTGCTCCAAAGAAAATCCTTATTGTCAAGCATGTATTTATTGACAAATTCTTATTGAGATTAACGTCCTTTGTTTGCCTTGTTCACTATTGCTTCCACTCTTGATCTCTGATGTTCCCAATGCCAGTCCTATTCTCCCCAGGACGAGGAAACAGATTTGTTCTGTAAAATTTGGATTCAGTCTGAAGGCCAAACTTAAGCATCTAGAAGGCCACATGTACCCTCAAGGCCTCAGTTCCCCACCTCTGGTCTAGAGCAAAGTGAACAAAATTGATTGATTGAAGAGCAAACTCTGAGGAGTTGTAGAAAGCTGGAATGACTGCGGATAGTCAATCAATGAATAAATGTAGACTAAAGCATGTTCAAAGTCCATGGATTACCATCATAAAATTTACTAAGTAAAACACTATTCCTGGAGATAATTAAAAACCAAATAAAGACAAAGCTATTTGTAGGAAAAGCATTAAAACCAAGGGGATCAGGAAAAGCCCCATATGCTATTGGCATGAGAAAGTCCAGAGGCAAATGAAGAGTGGGTGCATTCCAAACACTGGGTGCCTGTCTGTGCAAAGACCCCAAAGTGGGAGACAGGAGCCAAGAAGGAGGAACAGCAAGCAGGTGAGTTTATTTTTTTCTGAAGAGTATAGTACATGAGGAAAAGTACAATGTAATGAGCCTCAAAAGCCTCTGGAAATTTCTACCTGCTCTCTGAGCACTGGAATAGCAGAGGTCTGAGAATCTCATAACCTAGTTGGCCATAAGGCTGGGAGTTGTTTGTGCACAGCCACACTCAAAGTCATCACCTAAAAGAGTTGTGGTCTGCCTTGTTGGCAGTGGTTTTACACCAGTGAAACCACCACTCCGCAAGTATTGAAATAAAATAGTTTTAGAAACCTCAAGGTGGTGTCAAAATGCATGTTATTAAATTAAAAAAAATAAAAATTTTAGCCACTTTCTCCTACAGGGTCCTTTAAATTTTATAAAATGATTTGTGTCTTATCTCATTTGATCAAAACAATAACCCCATGAAATATTTCAAACATTTTATTCCAGTGTTACAGATGAGGCTCAGGGAAGTTAAGTAAGTTGCCCACAGTCATTCAACCAGTCAGATTCAAAGGTAGGATTTGAATAGCAAAGGCTCTTGGGACCCCTACAAGAATCAATTACTGGGATACTGACCCTTCCAAATTTGGGGAAAACAAAATTAATTTTGTGTTTTTCATGAAAATATCGATAATGCTACAATGAACAGGGGGATAAAAGGTTTCCAATTGAAAAGAAAGAGAGTGAATGGAGAAGGCTTAGCTAGATGATTCTCTAATGTTCCTCCCAGTTCTACAAACTGTGCTTTAAAATGTATTAACAATAAGTGAAAATAGACCTTCAAAATATCACCCACTCCCTCTCTTCAAGATTTAATTTGAGAAGGGTTCTGGTTACATACAAATAAATTTTGAGCAGTGCACCCTTGGGAAGGCAACAGCAGTGATGGGGAATAAGGAGCCCAACGTCAGTCTCTGCAGCTTCTATGAATTATCCTTAAGACAAATTTTCATGAAAATGATTTTTATGAATCCATCCATTCCACTAATGCTAGTGCTGACATTTATTGCTATAGGATTTAAGAAGTCCAGCCCCCTCCTTCCCAATACCAGTCATTCAGCAAAATGTCATTGCTGATTTGGGAGAGGAGGTTGGGCCTGAGACTACTGCACTGGAATTCACTTAAGCCATGATTTCATGATCCAGGAAGGTCTCAGTCACTCCCCTCCGCTCGCCCTCCTCTACCCCACCAGTACTGCTTTGGCAGCTCAGAAAGCAGGGGAAGAAGTCTTCTTCTTCAGTGGTTTGTAAATTCGACAGTCTAAGTATCCTGTCCATTGGAGCAAATCATGGATTTTCTGATTTAATGGCGGTGTTCAGGAGATTCTGTGGTGGAGAACATCATCTGCCTGCATCCAAGCTGGTACTGAGCCTCAGAGCTTAAACAGGCTGTGCCTGAGATGAAAGCCCTAGAGTAATAGATCAGACCCAGACTGAAATCTTTTACCATGTACTTGATAGAACCCAGGAGAGCTCCTAGGGACTTAAGGTCATCTCAATACCCCAGCAAGACACCAGAACATATCAATAATGGAGGAGAAATTGCATTTACTATGATAATTTGTTATCGTGATTCATCACCATCACCATCATCATCACACCGACTTCATCTTTTTTCGATGGGGTTTAGGTAGAAATGGTTCTAGGAGGAAGCTGAGTCATCCTTCTAAAAGTCCAGATCAGTAACCAGAGCCATTCTCAAGCCTTCACTCTTGCTCCTCTCATCAATCCACACAATAAGCCAATTGCCAAGCCCTACTTATTTTACATCCACAGAATTTTCTGTGTGTTGCTCCCTTTGTTTCTTCCTACATCGCTCCCACCCTAGTACAGGCCCTCATCTCCCACTCCCCTGGACTATGGCCATGGTATCCTAATGGGGCTCCCTGCATCAGGCCTCTCCCCTCTCTAA
This sequence comes from Phalanger gymnotis, assembly GCA_028646595.1. NCBI lineage: Eukaryota > Metazoa > Chordata > Mammalia > Diprotodontia > Phalangeridae > Phalanger > Phalanger gymnotis. The sequence goes on along the minus strand of JAQQSZ010000082.1, from coordinate 12,103 downwards.
TCCTTTTTTCCTCCCAGCTGCCAAAGAGATATTTCTAAATCACATGCCTGACCATGTCATCGCTCTGCCCCCCATGTTTCTGTGGCACCCCATTGTTTTTGCACTGAAACACAATCCCCTATTTTTCATTTAAATCTTTCTTATATTGAGTCCTCAGATGACTAATCAAAGCTTATTGCATGCCACTCCTCTTTGGACATTCTTTCTTCCAGGCAAACTGGCTGTTCCTCATACCTAGTCTTCCACATTCTTCCTCCAGACCTTTGCAGAGGTTATGGATTTCCTCATGCCTGGAACGAGCTCCCTTATTACATTTGCTTCATAGAATCTCTGGCTTCCCTCCAAGTTCAGATCCAAGGCCACCTCCCCATGAGGCCCTTCTCAATAAATACCCAGCTCCACATCTACCAGGGAAACATCTGCAAATGTACATCTTATTTCTACTATGCATATTTTGTATTTACTTACATTCGCAAAGGTAAACAGATTTTAAAGTAAAATTATCTCATATTTCTTTATGTATTTCCATATTGTCGCTTTCATTAAAATATAAGTACCATGAAATCAGTATCTGTTTCATATCTTTCTTTGTAATTCTTGGATGTTGATCAAAACCTGACACATAGTAGAGCTCATTGGTTGATAGATTACATTTTGACCCCTAAATATTTATTTTAACCTGGCCATTTCTTTTGACTGAATTTAATGGAAAAACTCCCACCTCAGATACCTCAGTATTCTCCACAGGGGGAAAAAACAATTCTATGTATTTCAGAATAGGCCCTTTCCCTCAAGAGGCTGGTGTTTTACTTCAGTTTCTTTGGAGAAGGGGTTGTTCCTTGTGTCAATTCTCCATATACACCAATTCATGCAAGCACCAGATTACTGCTTGGCAATATGAAATTTCTCTAAGTATGTCTGCTCTGTGGATGCCATAGTTCTTCCATATTCATGTGTCCTCCAATACCTACCTAGCATATTTCTTGGTGTTTAGTAGAAACTTAACCAATACTTAGTAAATCCAGTTGCTGAAGTATATTTGGTGAATTTGTTCATGCTTAGCAATGTTGAATGACATTTGATATGATTTTCTTGACTGACAGCTACATGAATTGCTAGGAAAGAGATTGAACATTCAAAGAGAAGAGTGAGACAAATTCACCTTGGCATGGGCTGCAGCCAAGAATCTGACATCATGATCTATCTGCTCCCACATACTGTAAATGTCCAGAGCTCTCAATTCTGACTCAGATTGTTCCCTTGAAAGACACCCTTGTGTTCCCAGTTGGTCAGCATTTGGGATGAGTGGCACCCAGGGCAGTGGGGGCCCATTCTACATCCATTTCCAGGAGACACCGCTTCTGCTAAATCACACTCAAGTCAGGAGATATAAAAACATGAGCTTTACTTAAAAGGAGATTGGAACTTTCCTCTGAGGGCTAGAAGAAGAATTAAATCCCCTCAATCTAGATCTCTTGGCTTTTCAATGGTTTGACCTTGGAAGTGTCCCTTTCTTCACCAAGACCAACACTGCCTTGTTAAATGGTAGTGTGACTAAAATCTTTGTCCAAGTGGACAAGTGTCCAATTTGGTGAGACATAAAATTTTTATTGTTGTTACCATAGAGAAATTCCACGAGAGAACACACATGGAAGTGAGTACATCTGTGTATGGGAAAAAGCACTGAGTTTGGAATCAAAGGGCCTCTGCTCAAATCTTGTTCCTGTTACTTATTGGACATTCATTTTGATCATATCACTTAGTCTCATCAGATCTCAGTTCATCTGAGGCTGTTCGTAGGGGGCAATGTTTGTTTTTATTACCATAAAAATGCTGTGATAAATTATTCCTTGTGTCAATTATTTATCAGTCTCTCTGTCTGTCTGTCTATCATCTCTATAATCTTACTGGTTGCTGATGTCTTCTCCTTCAAGGTCACTTTATATTTGCTTTTTATTTTGTATACATCTCTGTATGTGCATACTATTTCTGTCTTAGAATATAAACCCCTTGATGACAGATCCTATTTCATTTGTCTTCGTATCCCTAGTGCCTAGTCCAATGCTTTGCACACAGTAAGCACTTAATAAATACAGATCAACTCATTCTTTTCAAAAGAAAGGCCAAGCTGAGGACTTTGGAGAGAATATCTGCACAGGTTCTTGTCCTTTCTATCAAACACCTTCAGACAGTGAGTAGAAGCCAGCCCTGTTGAGCTGCAAATGTTATGCTCATCTCCCCTGAACATTTTACTCACTGGAAGAAAAGATGCTTATGTTTCTGCATGAGAGAAAAATAAAAAAAAAAGATTGCCAAACTCACTTGGCCTGAGCCTTCTGCTAGTTGGTGAAATCAGAAGTGATGAACAAGAGGCAAGAAATAGAAATGATGTGTCTTTGCCCAACTGTATGTGCATTACTGATTGGTTGATTATTGTTGCCATTTGTCCTTCTTTTTCAAAGAGGACCATGACATCAGGGAGGTGATGCCATGACATACAAGTGAATTGTAATTAAGTAAGATAGGGCTGTGCAAAGTCACCAACCACACATCCCCACCCCCCGCCCCACCCATCCGCGTCCAGTGGCAAGATATAGATCAGGTTGACTGGAGATGGCCCAGGATGCAGTGGGAGACCTTGGCCTTTTTATCTAAAGTCTTTCTCAGGTCTCAGTTTGTCTGAGACAATGCCCATTCAGTGATTAAGGCTAGGTAAGAAATGAGGCAAAATGGCCTCTTTTACCTAGTCAAAAATAAAACAAAACAAAATCAACCTGGGATGGGAAGGGTCCCTGGCCAAAACAGAAACAATTGCCATTTATCATTTACCCTCACTCTGAAAGAAAGGAAAGAAGGAAGGAAGGAAGGAAGGAAGGAAGGAAGGAAGGAAGGAAGGAAGGAAGGAAGGAAGGAAGGAAGGAAGGAAGGAAGGAAGGAAGGAAGGAAGGAAGGAAGGAAGGAAGGAAGGAAGGATCTATGTTGCTCAACTGCCCAGTTCCATTTGTGTCCCATTGGGGCAGCTTCTATTTCTACTCACAGAAGTTGCTATTTGTCTTTCATTCTTGAAGAGGATTGTAAAGGGAATTATGATTTTCGTATTAATCAATATGATATGTATAATGAATATTGGTTCCTCGGAGCTGCCTTTTATGGCTTGGGAGTCAGAAACTCACAATGCAGCTTGAAATGATCAATAAAACCCTTCCCCATGCTCTTGCAATCATTACATTCCTGTGCCTATATACTTTAAGTGAAGCAAATCAGAGACTGTAGAACCTGTTCCCATCAGAGAACTCTGGTCCTGTGCTGTAACAAGTAATCATGACTTAAAACCATACACCTGAGAATTGTTCCCACAGGACTCCAAAACACCTGTATTGTCTTGTGCTTGTGGGCTTGTCTTTGGAAACCACTCAGGCCCTGGAAATGATTGCATTCTAATGCACCTTCCCCTCACTTCCCACTTGTGATTTGTGTATATAATCTCTGCCTTTACTACAGCAGGTAAGATCTCCTCCTCAGGGGAACTTCAAAGGTTTGCATACCTCATTCTTCACTCTGAAAGTAATTAATTAAACTGCTACTTGTTTCCTGGCACTCCTGTCTCTGGACTGCTTTGTGCAGCTCCAGCTATTGACAGGTTAGAGACAAGTCTTGTTCAGACTACACGATAGCTTTTATAAGACAGATGAAGGCAAGATGTTTAAATTATATACCTCTGTGCTAGGAAAACATGACTTAGGACAGAAGCAGCCTGGACTCACACTTCCCTGAGCTATGTTTCTAGACCTGTGCATTCCTTGCTTCCATTGAGTCTGAAGCAATCTTCCTACCTTTGCTGACAGTATCCCAGCTCAGGGCACTAGAGAGATAAGGCCATTCTACTAGAAGAAAGATTAGGAGAACCATAGGACTAGTAGTGGTATTGTTGGATCAAAAGGTATGCAGAGTTTAGTGATTTTTAGGCCATAGTTCCATTTTTCCCCAGAATGCCTGTAAAAATTCACAATCCTCTGAAAGGGAAATGAACGTGACCGTTCTTCTGAAGTCTCTCCAATATTTGTTATTTACTTTTTCTAATCAACTTTGCAAATCTAATGGGTGTGAGGTGAAATCTCAATTACCTTAATTTACCTTTATAGCTTGGATTTTCCTTTGAACCTTTTCTATCCCTTTCCTTTGACCCTTTATCAATTACAAAAATGACTCATTCTTATAAACTTCAGTAAATTCCTTATATCTTGGAAATGATAACCTTTATCTGAGAAATGTGGTGCAAGTTCTCCCTGCCACCCTCAGTAAACAGTTTCACTTCTACTTTTAGCTTTCATGTGTGCAAAAAAAAATAGAATGTTTTATGATCCAAATTGTCCATGTATCTTCTGTGATGCTTTCTATCCTTTGTTGGCCATGGACTCTGCCAATTCATAAATCTGACAGAAAATTTCTTCTTTGTTCTTCTGTTTTGCTTTTGGTATGACCTTTCATGTCTATGTCACGTATCCCTTTGGAGCTTGTCTTGATATATGATATGACATGATGGTTCAAACCTCAATTATGCAAACTGCTGTCCAATTTTTCTTGGAGAGTGAGTCCTTATACTTGCAGCTGAGTTGTTTGCAAATACCCATTTTACAAATGAGGAAATTGAGGCTGAAGGAGGTTAAGCCATGCCTTGCCCAAACTCATACATCTAGTGAATAGCAGAACCAGCATTTGAAATCAGGTTATCTGATTGCAAACCCAGAATTCTTTCCAAATGACCCTAGTCTTCCTCTTGTTGAAGAGGAAAGTGGTGATGATGATGACTATAATGTCCTTTCATTGACTCTAAAGAAAATATCTCAATACTGTTAAGAAATTTTATGAAAAGCAATTATTTTATCCACTTGTCTTCAATGGATCCCATAGTTCCAAGATTAATGCCTGTAAAAGAATAATAGCAAGGTGGTGACTGGATCATTTTTGTCTGACCTCTATGGGATACCCACTCTAATAATTGCTATTAATGTATTTGTTATAATTTCCATGTTCATAGCAGTTCGAGGTTGAGAAAATATCCCATAGCATGTCATTCAATCCTCAAGAAACAGATGCAGAACATTATTCCATGAAGATGAAGATATCAAAGCAGACAGCAGTGGTTTTGGAGTTGGAAACAGGCTCTTACCTTGGCCAAGTTAGTTTATTTTGCTTGCTCTCAGTTTCCTTCTCTGTATTATATGTTGGCCTCGACATCTTCCACAGAAGCTTTTACCAATACCTCTTAATTCTATTGCTTTCCCTCTATTCTTTCTTGTCCTTCATACAGCTTGTTTGTATATAGTTGTTCCTGTTTTCTCCCCCATTAGATTTGCGAGCTCCTCTAGGGCAGACACCATAATTTGCCCTTGTGACCCCAAAGCTTAGTACGGTATCACACACATAATAAGAAATCAGTCAATGCTTATTTAGTGACTCTGTGAGAGACTGACAATAATCTCTAAGGTCTCTTCTGGCCCTGGCACATGATGCCCCCTGACAGAGTCAGTTCTTGTCTCTATAGATCTTATGGAATCTCACACAGACACCTAAAGAACAATGTGAACAGCTCATAGAAGAAACCAAAGTGTTGTATCTGTTGAATGAAGTTAGTGATATTTCTAATGGGAGAGGTTAGGGTTTTATCCGGCAGAGATGTAATTAGAAAGGGATTTTAGAATTACTAAATGACACTGAGGGGGGAACTTATGGTATGCATGTTGTCAGTGGCAAGTGATAGAGGTCCAGTTCAGCTAGGATAGGGACTACATGGAGGGGAATTGTATGAATGAAGGATGGTAAGACAGTGGGGGGGGGCAGAAGGTAGAGACTCTTGCTTGCCAATCTAAACAATTTTGACTCTAGTCAAGAGGTTATTGAAGGAGCAAAGCAGATGATAAGATTTGTACCTAATATGGCAAGATCAACAAAGCTAGATTGAAAAACTGAAAGTACAGATTGGAAGACTCCTTAAAAGGGTCCTGGAGTTTGGATTCAGTCAAGGGGCTGTACTTAAGGACCTAGGAGACTGCATGTGTCCTTGACGCCGCAGGTTCCCCACCCCAACCATACCCCTACTTTAGAAAGAATCTGCTTTGCCTTTGAACTCCATAAAATTTGGATTCAGTCAAAAGGCCACACTTAAGGACCTAGAAGGCCACATGTAGCCTTAAGGCTACAGGTTCCCCACCCCTGTCCTAGGGTATACCAGAATGGTTCTGCCTTTACTGCCTTAGTTCCCTGCAACGGTGGTGTCAAACGCAAACAGAAACAAAGGCCACTGCATCATAGTAGATAAGGATCCCTGTGAACTGCATATTGATTTAGAAAAAACATCTATTTTCTTTTTACATTAATACATCAATGTGCTAAAATCGGATAGGAATGACTTTTTCATCTGGTCCAGCTGTGCTCAGGAGAATCATGGTCTGCGTATTTGATACCTCTGCCCTACAAGACAATTCATTGATATGGTTGAGTATTCTTTCCCATGTTGGCTCCAATTCAAGTCAAATCAGTGGTGTTAGCATAGGTGGGTTGAGACTGGCACTTTGGGGAAGAATATGGCTGAGCCTCAGCGACCTGCTGGCGCCCCTGTGACATGATGGAAATATTGAAGTTGTTTTTATCACCCTCTGTCATGTTATGCAAAATACACTGATAAAGTCTTATTTATTCCAAACCCTTGCTGAGAATGGATTGTTTAATAAACTTCCTTTATTAAGCTAAAAAAAAAAGAGTCCTGGAAGAGTCCAAGCCCTGAGCTTTCATATGTGTTTGATGATAATTGGTAGTAACAGCTAAAAAATGAGTAACCATGCAGAGGAACAGGTCTGGAGTAATAAGAATTGTCCATGGCATTTGGAAGGTTTTATTTTCATAGGATCACACAGTTAGATGTAGAAGGAAGCTTGGTGTTAATTGTCCATATTTTACAAATGACAAAACTGAGGCATAGAAACTTTGTGATTAGCTGGAAAATGTCTGACATAGATTATAACATACTATGCACCTAAACACACATACACATATACATATATACATATGCATGTGTGTGTGTGCGTGTGCATGCATACACACATATAGACATGTGTATACATCTCTATATGTGCATTGGTAATATATCCTATATGCATGCTTATATACATACATATGCATACACACACTTCTCTGTGTGCCTATCTTTATACTGAAAGAATATAAAATCTTTGAGGGCAGGGATGTTTCATTTCTGTCTTCATAGTTCCAGAATCTAATCTAGCATAGTATTTGAGACATTTAAAAGTGCTTAATAAATGATTGGTAGATAATTATTACTATATTAGGAAAGGTATCTTACTCTGCTCACTCTGTTGAGATAGAAGAACTCTGTATATCTTAGTGAACAACCCTAGGTACTTCTTCAAGCATGAAAATAAGTCGGGAGCATGAGCCAAACTATAGAACAATTGGCAGTTGTTGGTGAGAGCCTTCTTTTTGTCATGAGGGCAACCTTATATGAGTTCCACAGAACACAGCACACATGCATCCTCCCTTCATATTTTTATTTTCTACACAGGCTAGTGACAGTTTTATTTTGATGATCTTGTTCACCTAAGGAAACTATCAAGAAACAGGGATATCATTGTTGTCTCAAGGGAACAGTATCATCAAAAACCAGAGAGTTCATTTATTCCATCATTCTCCCTGAGCCTATCTAGGGTTTGCTAGTTAAATTCTGGTGCTTCTTGCCTATTAATACAGTTTATTTCCCAATATACTGGCAGGGTGCCTTGTCTCTGGCTCAATGGATTTTCAGATAACAGGTCTGGCCCTTGCCTATTGCCCCATCTAAAAACATATGGAGTAGACTTCCACTAAATCCCATCTCCCTCCAGAAGTAGGAGGATTAGGGGGAAATTATTCATATGGGTGTGTAGGGGTGTGTGTGTATATGATTTTTGTTCAGGCCTTTATTCAGTCATGTCCAACTCTTCATGACTCCATTTGGGGTTTCCTTGTCAAAGATACTGAAGTCATTTATATTTCCTTCTCCAGCTCATTTTATGGAGGAGGAAACTGAGGCAAACAGAGGTTAAGTGTCTTGTCCAGAATCACACAGCTAGCAAGTGTCTGAGGCCAGATTTGAACTCAGGAAGATGAGTCTACTCCAGGCTTGGTACTGTATCCATTATGCCACCTAGCTGCCATCTATGCACATGCAAACATATATGCATATTGTAATATGTATGTATTTATACATATTTAACTGGAGATTATGGAAAAAATGTTTGTCTGTATGTACATATATACATACATTCACGAAAACATACACATAAATTTGAGAGAGCAAATAAAAGTACAAATCCCCTAAGTCATCAAGTATGAGATTACCTGGTCAGACTCTCCCCATCTCCTTCTGACCATGATTTTTTTAAAGAAGTTAATTGATTTTAATCAAGTCAGAGAAGATTTCATTCCAAAGGACATTGCTGAGGCAGCTCTAATGGTGAGAACTGAGCAGGAAGGAGACTTCAAGTAGAAAAGAAATGATAGAGTGAAAAAAAATTGGAATCTCTAAAGCCCTGTATGCACACTATTTAGAGATGGAAAGAAACAGAAGGAGAGAAAAAGAGCATGTTGGCTTTATTCCTTGTGCCATGCCTATTGAAAGGCTGCCTTCTCTTGCTGTTCAGTAAGGTGGCTCTGTGACCTTGGTCCTGTTCATAGAGTCAGTGTTGATAGAGACATTTATTTTCCTTGATCCACTCCCTCCCAGAATCATTGGCACAGTGTTTCCACAATCTGGCTAGCAGCTTCTGTGGGGGTGAAAGATCCACCCACAGCCAGCACCCAGAAAGCTGCCAGCATGCCTAAAAACACAGGTTCTTTTGATCTGCTTAACTAAGGAAAGCAAGGTGAAGGGGTTGGCAAGCTTACTTTAATTCAGCACACAAATATCATTCACTTAGTTCAGGGGAAAAAGCCAGCACCCTGAACTTCATAGCAAAATACAAACAAATTACAAACATCAACAGACAGACTCTCCTTCTGTTTCTTTCCATCTCTAAATAGTGTGCATACAGGGCTTTAGAGATTCCA
>JAQQSZ010000081.1:17765-36198 GCA_028646595.1 Phalanger gymnotis | reverse complement strand
GAAAGCAAAATAGCACTTTTCATTGTTCTTTGTTTGAGTACTTCTCAGCACTGAGGTAATCAATCAATCAAATCAGGGCCCAGGGCCCTGAGAAGGATATATAAGATCTGAGTTTGGCATTTTGTTTTGGGGGTACACTCATTGAAAGGGTGACAAGATTCTGGGCAAGCTGTTGAAATAGCCCCCTCCCTCTCTGCCCCCTCCAGCTGTGATAACCCAGACAGATAGATGTTGGTGCTTCTCTGGTAACTATGTATTGCTAAAGATAGACTGGTTTGTGTTATTTGTTCTGTTTATAATGTATATTTGTAATTTATATTCATATTTGCCCTGAAATTCAGGAGGCCGATCTTTTCCCCCGAACTAAATGAATGATATATGTATGTGTAATTAAACTGAGATTGTTAGCCTCTTAAAATTGCTTTCCTTAGAAAAGCAGATCAAAGAATCTGTGTTGGCAACCTTTCTGTGCACTCTTTTTGTTGGCCTTGCACAACCACAGCAGCTGTTAGCAACATTGCTGTTACACCACGCCAGTGTTCCTTCTCACCCTAGGACCCTCACCCAAGACTGAGACCCAGATCAGTGCTCATTTCTCCCACTGTCTGTAGGCCAAGAAGCAGCTGCAACTTCTGCAGTGGCTGCTGCCACTCTGGGGATGGGGCTCACCCTGTGGCTGGACCAAGCTCCTCTCTCACCCAGGTAAGAGAGCTTTCCTACTGACCTTTGAAACTATGTTTCATGTTTGTGGGTTGAGAAGTCTGGAAATCACTGAAGTTGGCAGTGATTCAGTGCCCTGAGGCCTGCTGCAATCCAGTCTGCGCCGGCATGACCCAGGCTGGATAGTGCTGTAGACCCTTTCTGTTGGACTTCCAGATTGTCTTGGCCTGGAAATCTGCTTCACTTTGTCATTTTGTGCTTTCTGCTGCTCTAGAATTTGTTTAGAGACATTTTACAGGTATTTCGAGGGGTTTGAGGGGAGAGCTTAATCAGGTTCCTGCTTCTACTCCACCATCTTGGCTCCACTCCTGCTTATGCTTTTCTTTTCAGATGCCAGACATGTGCCTGACTCTTCTTGGTAATATCTGTGTCCATCTTAGTCCAGTAACTCTTTCTTACTAGCTCTATGGACCTTTAGTTAACTTGTATCAATCCTGAGTTCCCAAATGAAGATTAGGGACAGGGTTTATCCAGATTCTGTCTGAAAAGAAGCCAACTCTTCAACAGAAGCCCCTAAAGGGAAAATATTTTTTATCATTCCTCTGATGTGGCTTCCAGGAATAAAGAGGTGATTCAGGGGATACTGAGTAGTTGGTGGTATGAGGGGAGCTTCAATCCTAACTTAGGTCTTAGGACAGGTTGCATTGAAGAGATTTATGACTTCTTAGACACTTTACTTCAGATGATCCCGCAGCATGGTGAAGAATTATAGAACTACTCTGAGATGCCCATATACTTTATCTTGCCATCCCCCACAAATTCAACACTTTCATGTTTATGAACCCTTAAATTCCTTTATCTAATATCTCTCTAGCTTGCAACTCCAAAACTTGTATATAAGCACTATGACCTTCATTACTTCCAATCCATAGTTCTTTTCTATCTTAAAGCCTCTGCACTGGCTACCTTCTATTCCTTTCCCCTTACTGTCCCCTGGTGAAGCAGTTCAACTCTGAACTTTCCCCTTTCATGACCCTGTCAGAGATCATTGCCTGGCAAGACTCAGACCTGGATTAATCTTGCCATTAGCTGCCCTCAATCCTACTCATATATTGCTGGGAAAAAAAAACTGGAGAAAATCATGAAACTATGCTGAGTGGTTCCACTACAAATTTATATTTCAATCACTCCTGGATTCTGACTGAAACAAAGCAGTTGTTTTTTGTAAATCTATAATTAATTCACCATTCACAGCTTTTCTAAACCTTTTCATGCCTCCTCACACCTCTCATGATTCTTTCTCCTCACACCCTCTCACTCAGGAAACTTTGCTTCAGATTTCGTTGATAAAACTGAAACCATTTGTAAAAAAACAAAACAAAAAACCCTCTTTCTTCTTCTACCTCGTCTTACATGACTCAGATGTTTTCCCTCACTATCTTCTCCTTTACCTCAGTCTCATCTGAAGAGATTTTCTTTTTCCTTGCCAAGACAGATCCCTTTCCCTGCAAAATGATCTAATTCCATCCCATCATTTCCATAATTGTGTGTGTTCTAACATCTCCACTCTCTCACTAATCTTTTTTCCATGCAAAACATATTTACATGTTAGCCATGCTGCAAAAGAAAGTACAAACAAAATAAAACAATAAAACTAACAAAAGTATACTTAAGTTCATCAGTTCTCTTTCTGGAAGTGAATAGTACTTTTCATCATGGGTCTTTTGGAATTCTCTTGGATCATTGATTTGATCAGAGTAGCTAAGTGTTTCACAGTTAATCATACTTATATTGCTGCTGCTGCTGCTGCTGCTGCTGCTGCTACTGTGTACAATGTTCTCATTGCTCTACTCACTTCACTTTGCATGATAGTTTTCCTAATATTGAGCTAGCCCTTCATTCTTGGTATAAATCTCACCTCGTCATATTGCTGTAATCTCCTTGCTAGTATTTTATTTTAAATTTCTCTCATTGATTCTTAATCTTTCCTGTTTATTAGATGCTTCTACAATCTCTAAAAATTCTTATCATATCTCTCCCTTTTCCAAAAATCTTCACTTGATTCATCCATCCCTATTAGCTATCATTCTTCATCTCTTTTCCCTTTTGTGGTTAAATTCTTTGAGGCTGCCGTTTATAACTAATGTCACCTGTTCCTCTTCTTTCATTCACTTCTTAATCCTCAATAGTCTGACTTCTGATCTCATCATTCAACTGAAACTACTCTCTCCTAAGTTGCCAGTGATCTCGTAATCACCCAATCCAATGGCCATCCTTCATCCTTATTCACCATTCTGCAGCTTTTGACACTGTTGTTCACCCTTTCCTCCCATATACTCTATTCTCTCTAGGTTTTTAGGACACTGCTCTCCTGGTTTTCCTCTTACCTGTCTAACTTCTCCTCCTCAGTCTCCTTTGCTGAACCTTCATCTAGGTCATGCCTGATGACTATGTGTGTTCCATAAGTTTCTGTCTTCTCCATCTCTGTTATTTCGCTTGGTGATCTCAACAGCTCCAATGGATTCAGCAGTTGTCTTTATTTCAGATCTAATTGTCCAGCCCTAACCTCTTTCATGACCTGCAGTCTTATATCTTCAGCTGCCTATTGGACATCTTGAACTAGCTGTCTCAAAGCTATTGCAAACTCAACATGTCCAAAATTGAACTCATTATCTTTCCTCAAAATCCTCCCTTAGTCACCTAGGCATAGGCATCACATAGATGTCCACATAGGTGTCACATCCTCAACATCTCACTATGTCTCACAATGCTATAATCCAAATAGTTGCAAAGTCTTGTCTCTTTTTTTGGTAACATCTCACATATACATCTCCTTATTTCCTCTGACATCTCTACCAATCTGTTGAAGATCCTCATCACCTCACACCACCACCACTGTTGTGTCTCCTTGGTTCTTGCTCCGCTGCTCCTTGGTCTGCCTGCCACAAGTCTACAGTACATCCTCTACTTTGGGGTTATATGGGTTGTTCAGGGAAGACTAGCCCCTCTGGTGTGAGGACTTGCCGAGTCCTTTTCAGAACTGCTTATCCACCTTCGGTCTCTACCTGTCACTCAACTCTCACATGTGGCTCTAAGAAGCTGTACCATGCACATTGGCCACACTCCAGTTATACCATCTCAGTAAAATGGGCTAAACTAGGTGAAGGGTAATTCGCAGGCCTCAAATCTGTTGGGGAGTTAGGGGGATGTCTACCCCAAGCATGTGAAGATTTCCCCTGGCAGACTGGGCAGATGAGAACAATGAGTTCCAACAGCCATGAAAGCAACTGAAGCAGGAGTTGTAGAGCATTTAGAGCTTAGTTAGACACTGAAAATGCCTAGGTCATCTAATTCATGCTGGGCCATCACTGTTTGTCTTGATTTTTGTCTTGTCACTGGACTTCGATGACTCTGGAATAGCTAGTGACCTTGTGCAACTCTGTTTAACTTAAATCCACCTCAATGACATGTCGTGTCTTTGCTGATGTCATTGGTCCTCTTCAAAAATGAAGGATGAATGGTAACGACAACTCAGCTTGAAAATAATCTTCCCAAAGCACAAATATGACCATATCACTCCACCTACTCCTACTCAATAAACTCTAGTGGCTCCTTATCACTTCTAGTATCAAATATAAAATCCTCTGTTTGGAATTCAATTCCTTTCATTATATTCCCTTTACCCTTTTTCCATTCTTCTTACATCTTACACCCCCCAGCACATACTCTAAACAAATTCTTGGAGGAAGCAGAAAGAAATGGATATAAAGGCATAGGACTCTTCCTCTGTGAAAAGGGGAAAGGAGGAAAGAGAGTGATGATGCTGATGTTTAAGCAATAGAAAATGAGAGATGAGATGTAGCAGTCAGTATCAGATCACCTCAGTCTTCTTAGTGAAGAAGGAAACTTCATCTGCTGTAATTCTGGGAGTGAGTGTAATGTAGGGGAAAAGAAGACAGAAAAAAGTTTTTGAACCATTATTGAAGAAATGAGGTAAACATTTGATAACCATAAAGTAAATAAATTATTAAGCAGCAACTTTAGACCAGAAAGAAACTTTAGAAACCATACTAGAGAACCTTTCCTTATGTGGAGGAAGAAATTAGGCCATAGAGATGTGAAGTAATTTTCCCATGGCAACACAACAATCAGAGCCATGTGAAGGATGGCTCACAGTGAAGTTCTCTTACTAATACACTGTAACATTCTTATCTCTCTCATTTTGCCATTTTGCCAACTAGTTAGATTTCAGTTCACTTCCTGAGAAACAGATGATTTCTCCAAAATGATGAAAGGAAACTGAAACTGAACCTCAATAATCCTCTTCTGATTGGTCACCCCCAAACTTGGTAACAGGAAATGCATAATGAGGTTTTGTAAAACACAATCCTCTGATAGAGTACAGATTAACTAATGAATAATTATGGTAATGAAGAATAGAAATTGCTTTGCACTGACTAGTTAGACTTAGTAAGAAGATTGTGAGCTTCCCTCACCAGCCAATGGTGAGGTAGGACAGGGGTTAGAGGTAAGGGTTAGGAATAAGATAAAAGAAGTCTGTGAGCTTCCACATCTTGCACTCCCTGGCTGCCTCTACTTGAGCAATAGGGGCTGTGCTCTTTCTCAGGAGAAAGAATAAAGACCTTTTCTGATCTCTGACTCAGACTCCAAACTCTTGATTCTGGTGGTTGTCATCCCACACAGCCAGGATTCAAAACTGCATCCTCAGACTCCAAAACTAGTCCTGTTTTCATTACCACAGCACAGAGGTTTGCTTATGTTTAGTAATCAGCTCCCAATCAAAAAAACAATAAATTAAGCCCTGATTTGTAACATTTGCTAATTTCCTGGGTATAAATGCTTACATTGAAAATTTAATAATTGGCTCTTGCCAGTTAGTTTGAATGAGCTGTAGCACACCCCTGCTATAGTATGAATGTGTAGTATATGAAAGCAGCTTGATTTTGTGAATTTCTCCAGGAATGGAAAAAGCCCAGGAGACTTAATGAAGAAATTAGAGTGTAGGATCATATATTTTGACCTGAAAGAGACTTTAGAGATAAAGAGTTTAAGTTAGCCTCATTTTATAGATGAAGAAGCCAAGATCCTGGAGGTAAAATGATTCATTCAAAACTGTAAAGGTTTTAAGTATTATTTATCAGATTTATAGAGAGGTGAAGAACTTATGAATAAACAAGAGATAGAGAGCAGAGTGAGGTATAAAATGGATAATTTTGATTACATTAAATTAAAAAGGTTTTGTATAGATAAAATCAACTGTAGCCAAGATCAGAAGGAAAGCAGAAAATTGGGGAAAAAATTTATATTCTCAGATAAAAGTCTCATATCTGAAAGAACTTTTTTCTAATCTATAAGAATATGAACCATTCCCTAATTGATAAATGGTCAAAGGATATGAATAGGCAGTTTTTCAATGAAAAAGTTGAAACAATTTATAGTCAAATGAAAAAATGCTCTAAATAATTGTCGATTAGAGAAATGCAAATGAAAATGATCTTGAGATATCATTTTACCCCGATCAGTTTAACTAAAATGATTGAAAGGGAAAGTAACAAATGTTGGAAGGGATGTGGAAAAATTGGGACACTAATTCATTATGAGTAGAATTGTGAACTGATCCAACCGTTTTGGAGAGCAGTCTGGAATTATATCCAAAGCTTTATTAAACTGCCTATTACCTTTGAATGTGCAATGCCACTACTAGGTCTATTTCCAAAGATGATTAAAGAAAAGGAAGAAAAAAACCTATATGTTTTTAAATATTTATAGCAGTTCTGTTTGTGGTGGTAAAAAAAAAAACTGAAAATTGCAGGGATGCCTGTCAATTGGGGAATAGCTAAACAAGTTGTGGCATATGATTGTGATGGAATACTACTGTGCTTATAAGAAAAGATGAGCTCAATGATCTTAGAAAAACATGAAAAGACTTGCATGAAATAATGAAGAGTGAATTGAACAGAGCCAAGAGAATATTGTATACAGTAACAGCAACCCCTATTGGTAAATAATTAGTGAAGGGGTAGGCTAAATGAGGGAGTGGGCTAAAAGTCTTCAACTCCTTCTGCTGAGAATGAAGCTTGATCATGAGCCTCAGCAACCTTCAGCAATCTGGACAAAACAATCAATCTCTATTCAGAACACTCCAGCTGGTTTCCTCCTTGATCAGTTGGATCACTCTAAACTCTAATGGAGGGTTACAAGGACATAGACATGATGCTTTGGGGCTGGTATTCGCCTAGATTAGATTCTGTTTACAATCTAAAAGAGAAGTAAGGTCTGCTATTTGGGTGTGGTCCTGCCCAAGATCACCGAGCATGTACTCTGAAAATTAGGCCAATTTCATCTATCAGCTTTGTCCTTCAGAGACTGGCTGACTGTTGTACAGGGGCTCGTCCCTGAACAAGGAAATAAAATGTCTAGATACTAATTAATAGATTTTTAATATAATAGAAAATAATAATTTCTCTCAATTGATACGAAGATGTAAGTGGTTGAAAGATACTTAGTCTTTAGAAGGGCATTGATAACTTAAATGAATCCCCGTTTGATGGACTTTGGTGTGGGGTAAGGGAAGATGTGTAATTGGGCATGAGGGCATCTTCCAGTAGCTTTTTAATCGCACTATAAAGGTGATCACCTATTTTGCCTATTTATAAGGATTGGCTGATTCCTAACTCTCAACGGTCTGATTTCTGATCTCATCTTTCAACTTGAAAATGCTCTCTTCAAAGTTGCCAACTATCTCATAATCACCTAATCCAATGTCCTTTCTCATCCTTATTGACCCTTCTGCAGTTTTTGACACTGTTGATCACTGTTTCCTCCTTGAAGCTCTCTTCTTTGTAGGTTTTTAGGACACTATTCTCTTGGTTCACCACCTACTTGTCTGACTTCCTCTCAGTCTCTTTTGCTGGATTTTCATCCAGGTCATGCCTGTTAACTATGGGTATTCTACTATTCTATGACAGAAATTGTAATAGCAATTTAGATTTGAAGATCTTTCCCACCCATTAATAGGCTATGTGACCTTCTTACATAACAGGAGTACTAAGTCACGTGTGGTGGGAGGAGCTTCCTGACAGTAAAAGGGAGTTATGTCACAGGAAATGCTGAGAGAGAGAGAGAGAGAGAGAGAGAGAGAGAGAGAGAGAGAGCAGTTATGGCCTCTAATAGTCATTGTCGTGATAGTTAGAACTGAACAAGCTGACTCAGCTATACAGTGAGTTTGTTTTTAGGAAGACCCTGGCCAGAGGTCAGAGAGGTTTTGGGATGGCAAGTTTCCATGTTGTGATATTGTGTATTGAATGTTTTACTGCCCTGATAGATTGGATAAATTGTTCTCTGGTGTTTGAATAAATGGTTTACTTTTTCTACCTTCTATGTGGAGAGTCTCATAAACTTTGCGATACAGAACTACATAGGCATTTTGACAATTATCATCTACATTGTTATTATCACCTTACTCATATGTTATTTGGTGTCACAAATAGGATCACAAGATATAAGATCTCCGTTTCGAGGTAGAAGGGCTTTAGAGGAAGAAATGGTTATCCCAGGATGAGAGGATGTAACTTATTGCTCCCCAGCAAGGGAATGGTCTAAGGGCACTGGTCTATGTGAGGACTGGAAACAGAGGCTACACATTGGAGGACCTAAAGAAGTCACTATTGAGCCAGGAACAGAAGTGCCAACAGAGATCTCTAAATGAGGCTGGATTTTACTCACAGCCTATCATATTATATGTGAAACAAGGACAGACTATCACAAGAGAGAACTCAGACTCAGACAGTTGCTGAAAGGTCTGCTAATTTAAGTGAGAGTGCTTCTCCTATACCAGAGTAAGATGGAGAATCTCACGTAGTAGAACAACAGGAATCTACTAACTTTGCTGTAAATTCAGATAGAAGGCAGAGGGAGCCAAGGAGGTCAAGAGTGCACCTCAGCTCAGCCCGGGCTGAGTCTAGCAGTCAGTCTGGTTACCATGCTAACAGGGGCAGAGAATCTAGTCAGGAGGATACAATGTCAGAAGAGGAGGATACTTTGTTGGATGGTGCTTCTCAGGTAGGGAATGAGACATTTCTATACTCTCAAAGAGAGATGCACTCCATACGGTGAAGGAGGCAAGAAATACAGGATCATAACATTGTGTTCAGGGATGTTTTAGAAGATTTTACACATCAGGAAATCACAGATATCTTGAGTAGGTTCACCCAGAGACAGTGAGAATCGTTAATATCTTGGATGGTGAAAATCAGTGATGAAAGAGCCACAGGACTGTCTGTAGGTATTGTGAATTGTATGAGATTCATAAGTATTAGCCAGAATTCTTTTGTACAGGAAGCTTTTAGGGATTATCATTTGCAAAGAGGTAACCAAACAACCAATTTGTTGGCTTTGGCTGCAACAGGCTGTAAAGAAGAATATCCTGTTGATTCTATGTAGCTTACTGCAGATAGACCCTGGTATGAAATTAGGGACTGTAATGGGAAAGTTAAAGGAGGAGGTGATGAAGACTGCTATTATGTTAGGGAATGCTAAAGTTTCTTATGAAACTCCCTTAGGTGTTTCTCATAGGAATTTGATAGTTAAGACAGCACCCCCCACTTATAAACATGTGATTCTGACTCTGCTAGTTGCAGAAGTAGGAAACTCTCTTTCAGAGGTGCTGGATAAAATTTCACAGTTAAGTGACTTAGGAGACTAGGGAAAAAATAAATTTCCTTGGGGAAAAAGGGTAAATAGCCTGCAGATTCAATATCAGAACAGAGTGACAAGAAGAGACATATTTACTGCTCCATTAAAGCAGAGGTAGATTTGAGAAGAATAGATGGTATTCCAATTGATGATACAAAATGTACCCAAAAAAAGGGGCTTAATAGCAAACAGAATAGAGAAGTAAGAATTGCCCCTACAAATTTTACAGATCTTGAACCCTTGTATGCAAGTGAGTCACACCTTCAAAGAGACCAGGGCATAGGAAGAGCCCCAGCTCAGCTTAAAGTAACACACGGACAGGATTACAGACCCCATATTAATCTGACTGTATATTGGCAGAATGGATCAAATACTGTAACTAGCACATTGATAGATACTGGGGAAGAGGCCAGCTTGATTTATGGAAACCCTAACAAATTTAAGCATGGAACTCCTATTACCACGACAGGACTAGGAGGGACTGAAATATCAGCCAAACAAGTGAAAGTGATGATGAAAATTGGACAATTGCCTAAGAAAGAATATACTGTGCTCATTGTACCCATTCCTGAATACATCACTGGAATAGATATATTGAAAGGCATGACTGAATTTGCCTGAGAGGAGATATCAATTTGCAGTAAAGAAGATAGGAATTAATACAGTTTTGGTGGGAAAAGTAGAGATGGACCCAATCACTCTACCTGAATATTCCAAAGTAATTACTTTGAAGCACCATCGTGTGCCAGGTGGGCAAGATGAAATTGCCAATACTCTAAAGGAATATGTTGAAGCAGCAATGTTAGTTCCTACAACTTGTTGATGGAATAATCCTGTATGGCCAGGATGAAAGTCAGGTGGAACGTGGAGAAAGACAGTGGATTATAAATAATTGAATAAAGTGACTCCACCTTTGTATGCCGTTGTTCCAGATACTGTTACCTTGATAGAAAGGATCCAGGAATATGGTGGGACTTGGTACACAGTTACTGATTTGGCCAATGCTTTCTTTACAATCCCAATAGACTCCAAACAATGGGACCAGTTTGCTTTCAGGTGGCAGAGCCAACAATATACTTTTACCCGATTGCCACAGGGATAAATGCATAGCCCAACTACTTATCATAGGATTGTGGCTGAACATTTGGATGAATTAAAGTTACCTGGCATACAGCTTACCCACTGCATCGATGATATTTTGATACAAGGAGAAAATGTAAAAGATGTAGAGAAGAGTTTGATACTTTTAATTGAGCATGTGAGAAGCAAAGGAAAGGAAATTAATCCTGCAAAGAGTCAAGGGCCAACTCAAACTGTGAAATTTTGGGGTATACAATGGAATAAAGGACTGCAAGAGATTATCCCACAAGCTGGGCAGAAGATTCAAGATTTTCCTATACCCACCAATAAGAAAAGGGCCCAAAAGTTCATAGGACTGTTTGGATATTGGAGACACCATATTCCACATCTTGGACAGATTTTAAAACCTATATAAAAAGTTACCAGGAAAAAATATGAATTTGATTGGGGACTTGAACAGAGTAAAGCTTTTGAAGAAGCTAAAGCTGCTATAAAATTAGCTCTGGATTTATGGACTATGCAAAGAGGACTGGTGGAATTACAAGTGACTGTACAAGATGCCTATGTGAATTGGAGTTTATGGCAGAAACAACAAAGCTGAAATGTAGCCTTAGGATTTTGGTCAAGGAAACTATCTTTATCTGAATTACAATATACGCCTTTTGAAAAGCAGTAGTTAGCTGCATATTAGGCTTTGGTAGATACTGAAAAATGGACACCAGGCCTATTAAGGCCTAGAATCTTGATTATGACTTGGATAATGAGTACCCCAGCATCTCACAGAATTGGACATGTGCAAGGGCCAGCATAATTAAATGGAAATGGTATACTCAGAATAGATCAAAAACAGGCAAAAGTGGAGTTTTCTGCTCTACATGAATCCATGGCAAACATAGACATTGATGGAAATGACAAGCGCTCTGAACCAAGGCATGGTTGGAATGATGGATATGATGGACTTACTGAAGAACAGAAGAAACATGCATGGTTTACTGTTGGCACAGCAAAATATTTGGGACATAAAAGACATTGGAAAGGAGTAGCCTATAACCCATGTACTAAGAGAACTTTGGAAAGTACTGGGATAGATGGAAGTAGTCAATATGCTGAACACATGGCAGTACATCAAACTATTAAAACAGAGAAATGAGGACAGTATCATATATTCACTGATTCATGGGCAGTAGGTAATGGGTTAGCTACATGGGTGCCAATGTGGAAAAATCAGAATTGGGAAATTCATGGTAAACAACTTTGGAGCAAAGAACTATGGGAAGATA
The DNA here is from genome assembly GCA_028646595.1 of Phalanger gymnotis. Taxonomy (NCBI): domain Eukaryota; kingdom Metazoa; phylum Chordata; class Mammalia; order Diprotodontia; family Phalangeridae; genus Phalanger; species Phalanger gymnotis. The sequence goes on along the minus strand of JAQQSZ010000081.1, from coordinate 24,463 downwards.
TATGGGACATGTCTTTGGTTACTAATTTGTCAGGTTTTCATGCAGACATTCACATGCCCTTCACTATGCCAGAATGTGAGTACAATGCACATGTGTAGTAGGAAGGCCGAATTTATGATCTCAAATATAATCATGTATATGTTTGAATGGTCCAAAATCGCACGGGATGAGTGATTCTCTAAGGAGAAAACAACAAGAAATTTATTTAGGCCCCACCGCAGCAAAAACTTGAACCAGCCTCCCCATTCCAACATCTTGACAAAAAGACTCTAGGCCCAGAAAGCCCATCTCACAAGAGCAACCAGGAGGCCACAGAAAAACAAGATAGTATTTAGCCAAATCATTTTCACTGGCCTCATGTTCCTGCTTGCACTTGGGTGAGCCCTGCTTCCGCAGCTTCCTGCCTCCGCAGCTTCTGGCTTCCATACCTTCTGCCACCGCCAAAGTTGTCTCCTGGCTCACCCCTCCTCGCAGCCGAGCTTCAGGCATTCTCAAGCCCCGCCTCAATGACCAGAGACCATTGGTTCCCGAGCTGGCCCCTCCTAAGTCACCAATCCACACCCACACAGGTTTCACACCTGACAGGGCCCTGGGCCTGGGGCTTAGCACTTAACAGCTGAAAGTACTTACACTCAAAAGAAAAGCCATGCTAATGAGACAATTTTGCTTAACAACACAACATGTTGATAGACTAACAAATATTGCTACTGAACATATTATCCCTACTTTGCAAAATGGGTCCACCAAACAGCTGGCCACATAAGGGTCCAGGCCACACACCAGTGGGCACAAGATTGAGGTACTAGTATCTCTTATTCATTGTTAAAGCAAGTAATAGAGGAATGTCATATATGTCAATTGGAAAAGAAATGAACTGTTCCTAGGGTAGTAATGGGGGAAATAGTAAAGGGAAAATTTCCAGCCCAGATTTGGCAGACAGATTATATTGGACTACTACTCCAAGAAAAAAGAATGCAAATTTGTATGCACTTGTATTGACACTTATTCAGGTGTACTAGTGGCTTGTTCCTTTAAGAATGCAACCCAGAAAAAAACACTTGTAAACCTCTAAATATTATAAGTCTATATCATGGAACCCCAATGAAGATTCAAAGTGACAATAGGTCTCATTTCAAAAGTGATGAAATGAGGAGATATTGTGTATTGAACAATATAGAATGTATATATCATATTCCATCTTATCCACAAGCATCTGGATTGATAGAAAGGATGAATGGATTGTTGAAAGAACAGTTAAGAAAGTTAAGTTCTAATAATTCTTATCAATATTGGAAGGATAATTTTTTCACTGCTATATATAATTTGAACAATAGACCATTAGGAGGAAGTACACTTCTAGCCAGAATGATGACCCCGATTCTGCAAATTAGAAAACAGCAAACACATAAGATCCAAAATATTGAGTATTGGACTGTGAGGGAAGATGTTCCACCACTGTATCCAGGAATACCTGGTTTGGCAAGATATGATTATTATGAAGTCTGCTCCTCATTTCCTCATAGCACAATAATATTCCATTACATTCATATACCACAACTTGTTTAGCCATTCCTCAATTGATGGGCAATCCCTTGATTTCCAATTCTTTGCACCACAAAAAGAATTGCTATAAATATTTTTGTACATACAGGTCCATTTCCCACTTGTGTGATCTCTTAGGGATACAGCCCTTGAAGTAGTATTGCTGGGTCAAAGAATATGCACATTTGTATAGCCCTTTGAGTATAGTTCCAAATTGCTTTCCAGAATGACTGGATAAGTTTACAACTCCATCAACAATGTAACAGTGTTCCTATTTTCCCACATCTTCTCCAGCATTTATCATTTTCCTGTTTTGCCATGTTAACCAATCCGACAGGAGAGATGTGGTACCTAAGAGTTGTTTTGATGTGCACTTATCTACTCAATAGTGACTTAGAGCAATTTTTCATTTGACTATAGATATCTTTAATTTCTTCCTCTGAAAACTTTCTGTTCATATCCTTTGACCATTTATCAAATGGGGAATGACTTGTATTCCTATAAATGTGACTCAGTTCCTTGTATATGTTAGAGATGAGGCCTTTATCAGAGACACTGATTGTAAAAATTCTTTCCCAATTTTCTGCTTCCCTCCTAATCTTTGTTGCATTGGCTTTGTTTGTACAAAAACTTATCAATTTAACATAATCAAAATTATCCATTTAGCATTTTGTAATGCTCTCTATCTCTTGTTGGATGATAAATTCTTCCCTTCTCCATAAATCTGACAATCCATGATAACTCATTCAAGGCATATTGAAATGTTTGAGCTTAAGTAATAATAACTTATCAATAATTTGCATTCAAATGCAATTTTAAGGTTTCTAAAGTATTTTAAGGGAGGTACTGTGATAAAATGGAAAACAATGGCTCTGGAGTACAAACCTCAGGTTCCCAACAACCACAACAACTACAAGAGCAGGCTCAAATCCTGAGTCTGATGATTAATGCTTGTGTGACCTTAAAGAAGTCACTTAGCTTCCCTGAGCTTCAGTCTCCTTTTCTCTAAAATGAGGAGATTGGATATGGGCATCTCTGAAATACTTTCCAGTAATAAATCAATTATTCTATAAGTCCTTGAACTTTTAGAATAATATCTGGAAGACCTTCCTATAAAATGTCCTTTAACACAACACTTAAATATTGGATAGTGAGTTGTCTTACCCAAGATAGTATTTGTTATATTCATGTTTTTCACCTATACGGGACTATGAAATATTAAGTGAGGTTATGGGGGCCCCATGGGTAAAAATAGTTAATAAGAGAACATTTCATATATCCACCAGGATTTAGTTTTTTTATTTTCCTGGAAACCCAGATCTTTCTATTCTTTCAGTCCCTCTGAGTTCTTTGATTCTAAAGTTCTATAATAGTAATCAGTATGATTGCCAATACATACAAGCAAACTTTTTATTTTTCCCTGTCTCCAAGTATCTGACACAAAGACAATTGGGATAAACCACTTGATACACAAATCTTGAAGGGCTAATTAAATGAAGTGTCTCTGATGATATGAGTAAACTTTTAATGAGCCTTTGGAGAGTTGAGAACCTGCATCATTTTTATTAATTTGTCTGTTAATTGGAAAAGTATAAAACTTTGTTAGGTCCCTTTGGGTATAAAGAAAGTAATTATTTCCCCCTCCAGCAGATGAATGGTGAGAGAGTTTAAAAGATTTATTTGGAACCAGAACTATAATACACAATCATGAATGTTTCCAAGTTCTGTCGTGGTGACCTACACAAGGGAATTGAGGTCTCAAAGCAATGAACTTACTAACTCATCTATAACCTAATTATCCACACAAATCTCTTCAAAACAGAACACAATTTCCTATTATTATCATATCTGAGGTTTTTCATCAAAACAAAGCTTAATTCTCATATTTTAGGGAAAAAATCAATTCTGCTGAGTATAATTTAAAAAATTTAATGGGTCATTGTGGAATTTTATGGACAAAATTGAGCACCATAGACAAAGACAACTAATATGATATTGCTCTGTATCCTGGAGAGGATGAAAGAAAGTGGTGTGGTAACAAGACCGTTAGATTTGGAGTCAGATGAGTTGTAGTATGCACTGGTTTTGTCACTTCCTAAGTATGAGATTGGGAAACTTACTCAACATCTCTTACTTCAGTTTCTCAGCTGGAAAATATAAAACAATGTTACTTTCACTACCTACCTTACAGCGTAATTGTTAAGAAAGTACCATGCAAATTAGAAGATCAAGTGTTATCACAGCTCAGACACAATTTTGGGAGAATAGAACCTAATCTATGGGGGTGTTATGCTATTTATTCATTCACTCCAATATTCTCAACTCTAAGAAGTTACGTCCTATTTAGAGAGGCATCTATGCTAGAGTGGCAGCAGAAAGATTTCATGGCAGAGTAGATAGAAACCTTTCCTCTGGATCCGTGACCCTACACAGGTTACATAACAGCAGCAGCAACAACTAGCATTTATTTAGCACTTTGAAGTATGTAAAGCACTTTACAAATATTATCTCCCTTGTTGTTCACAAGAGCCTTATGGAGTAGATGCTATTATTATCCCTGTTTTGCAAGTGAGGAAAATGAGGCAGGCAGCGGTTCAATGACTTGCTGAGAGACATACAGCTAAGAACTCTGGTCTTCTTGACTCTAGGTCTAGTGTTCTAGCTCTTGCTCCAAAAAATTTGTGATTTTAATTAAATTAAAATTATCGAAATTATTAAATTATTAAAAACATTAGTGCCCCCAAACAACTCTCTAAGACTATAAGTTGCAGGAAGGTGTCTAGTAAAGGAAGTTTAGTTTTCACGTTAGGAATTTCCTATACCAATGAATCATAAGTCCACTCCTATCTATGCTAGACGTTGAAAGGATTAGTTATGATGAATAAGCTTACCTTAAGTAGTCTATTATCTCATTAAGAGAAATTAGATAATAAGTAGAGACATCACTATAATACCAGATAGTACTTCACTACTATTATGAATGGTACAATCAAAGTGAAATGAGAATTTAGAAGCAGGAAAGAACACTTTCATGTGATAAATTTGTGAAATTTTCATGATAGTACCATTTAAGATGATCTTGGAAGGCTTGTTAAAATCTGAAAATGGTGGGAAAGCATTTCACATAAAGTGAATATTATGAGCAAAAGTATGAAGATGAAAAAGTCTTGAGTATGCTCAGAGAATAATGATTAGTCAAGTTTTGCTGGGGTATAGTAAACATAAAGGAGAGTAATGGTAGATAAAGCTAGGAATGAAGGTTGGAGAATATGGGTTAAGAAATTTGGAATCTAATACTAAATGGAGAACCATTAAATGTTGCTGGTAAATGAAATGACATAACCAAAACTGTGTATTAAGCTGGTTGATAGTCAAAGGATATGGACAGTTTTGTTGCCCTTTGGCATAGTTCCAAGTTGCTCTTCACAATGGCTGGATCAGTTCACAGCTCCACCAACAGCACATTAATGTCCCAATTTTCCCACATCCCCTCCAATATCCATCATTTTCCTTCATTTGTAATAGGTGTGATGGGTGTGAGGTGGTACTTCAGAGTTGTTTTAATTTGCATTTAAAGCATTTTTTTCATATGACTATAGATAGCTATGATTTCTTTGTCTGATAATTGTCTGTTTATATCCTTTGGCCATTTATCAATTGAAAGATAACTTGTATTTGTATAGATATGACTAAGTTTGCTATATCAGAGGGCTTTATCAGAGATATTTGTTGCAAATTCCCACCCCCAGTTTTTTTTTGCATTCCTTATAATTTTGGATGCATTAGTTTTGCTTGTGCAAAAATTTTTTTTCAAAATTTTTTTTAATTTTATACAATCAAAATGATCTATTTTACATTTCGTAACATTCTTTATATTTTCTTGGGCCCTAAATTCTTCCCTTATCCTTAAATCTGACAGATAAATTATTCCGTGCTCTCTTAATTTGCTTGTGACACCACCCTTTATGTGTAAATCATGTACCCATTTTGACCTTATCTTGGTATATGATATGAGATGTTGGTCTATCCCTAGTTTCTACCATACTGTTTTCCAGTTTTACTCAGCAGTTTTTGTCAGTAATGAGTCTTTGTTCCAAAAACTTGGATCTTTGCGTTTATCATATACCAGATTACAATGGTTATTTAACATAACATAATTTGGACCTAATCTATTCCACTGATCCACTACTTTATTTCTTAATCATTACCTGATTATTTTGATAGTTATCACTTTTTAATACTGTTTGACATCTGGTATGGCTAGAACACCTTCTTTTGCATTCTTTTCGTTAATTCTCTTGATATCCTTGAGCTTTTGTTCTTGCAGATGAATTTTGTTATTATTTTTTGTAGCTCTATAAGATAATTTTTTGATTGTTTGACTGGTATGGCACTGAATAAATATATTAATTTAAGTAGAATTGTCATTTTTATTATTTAGTTCAGCCTACTCGTGAGCAATTAATTTTTTTCTAATTGTTTAGGTCTGACTTTATTTGTGTGAAAAGTGTTTTGTAATTGTGTTTACATAGTTCCTGGGTTTGTCTTGGCAAGTAGACTCCCAAATATTTTATACTGTCTACAGTTACTTTAAATGGAATTTCTCTATCTCTTTTTTCTGAGTGCTGTTGGTAACATATAGAAACGATGATAATTTATGTGGGTTTATTTTGTAACTTGCAACTTTCCTAAGGTTGCGAATAATTTCAATAACTTTTTAGTTGATTCTCTAGGATGTTCTAAGTATAACATCATATCACCTGCAGAGTGTTTCCTCATTGCCTATTCTAATTCTCTTTAATTTCCTATTATTCTCTTATTGCAAAAGCTAACATGTCTAGTACAATATTAAATAATACAGGTGATAATTAGCCATCCTTCCTTCACTCCTGATTGTATTGGAAAAGCTTCTAGTTTATCCCCATTACAGATAATGCTGATGATTTCAGATAAATATTACTTATCATTTTAAGGAAACTCCATTTATTCTTGTGTTCTCTAGTGTTTTTAACAGGAATGGTTACTGCATTTCGTCAGAGATCATGACTTTTCAAATGTGGCTTAAAGCTATATCACTTTTCTTGGCAGCCATATCACATGTTGACTCATATTGAAATGCATAATGCTAGAATTTCAATCATTTTCAGAAAAACATC
>JAQQSZ010000081.1:0-17265 GCA_028646595.1 Phalanger gymnotis | reverse complement strand
TTCTATTTTGTTCTGAAGTTCAGGGTGCTGGCTTTTTCCCCTGAACTAGGTGAATGATATTTGTGTGCTGAATTAAAGTAAGCTTGCCAACCCCTTCACCTTGCTCTCCTTATTAAGGCATATCAAAAGAACCTGGGCTTTCTGGCTGTCTGGCAGCTTTCTGGTTGCTGGCTGTGGGTGGATCTGGACCCCCCACAGAAGCTGCTAGCCAGATTGTTAAAACAGGGAGCAAGAAACAACTCCATAATCTTAAGGGAAGATCCATAGTTGTGGAAAAAGAAACAGATAAAAAGGAAATAAAACCATGAGAAAGAATAAAGTAAGTGAAAAAAATATGCTTTGATCTGCATTCTGAGTCTATTGGTTCTTTATCTGGATATGAATAGCATTTTCCTTCATGAGTCCTTTGTACTTGCCTTAGATCATTGTGTTTGCTGAGAAGAGCTGAGTCATTCATAGTTGGTCAGCACACCTTGTTGCTGATACTGTGTGCAATGTTTTCCTGGTTCTGCTCATTTCACTTTACATCAGCTTGTACAGGTCTTTCTAGGTTTTTCTGAAATCTGCCTGTTCATCATTTCTTATTGCACATATTCCATCACATTCATATTCTACAGGTTGTTCAGGCATTCCCCAATTGATGGGCATCTCCCCAATTTCTAATACCTTGCTACCATGAAAAGGGATTATATAAATATTTTTGTACATGTAGGTTCTTTTCCCTTTTTATGATCTCTTTGGGATATAGACCTACTAGCGGCATCGCTAGATCAAAGGGTATATACACAATTTGGTAGCCATTTGGGCATAGTTCCAAATTGCTCTCCAGAGTGGTTGGATCAGTACATCACTCCACCAATAGTGCATTAGTGTCTCAATTTTCCCATATCTCCTCCAACATTTATCATTTTCCTTTAGCCTATCTGATTGCAGTGAGGTTGGAACTCAAAATCTTGTAAAAATGAATGTTAAAATTTTTCTTGACATGTAACTGGAGGAAGAATAAAATACTATTTAAAAACAATCAGTGAGTCAAAAAACAAATCATAGAATAAATCCATAATTTCATTAAAGATAGTGACAACGATGAGACAATATAGCAAAATTTGCGAGATGCAACTAATGCAGTACTGGGGGCAAAATTTGCCTCTCTAAGTCCTTAGAGAGAAAGACCAGATCAATTAGTTAGGTGTACAACTAGTGGAAAAACTAGAAAAAGAGCAAATTAAAAAGCCCCAATAAAACACCAAAATTAAAATTTTAAAAGTCAAAGGAGAGGTAAATAAAATCTAAAGTAAAAAGTAAATTGAAATAATAAGTTAAACTAGGGGCTGCTTTTATGAAAAAGCAATAAAATAGATACACCATTGGTTCATTTTATTTAAAAAGAAGAAAACAAAATTATTAGCATAAAAAATGAAAAGGGTGAATGCAACACCAATGAAGATGAAATTAAGGGAATTATTAGGAGCTATTTGGCCCAATTACATGTCAGTAAAACTGCTCATCTAAGTGAAAGAGATGAATAACTCTTAATAATGAATAATAATTCCAGACTAACAGAAGAGGAAATAGAATACTTAAATAACCCTGTCTTAGAAAAGGAGATTGAACAAGCCTTAGAAAATCAGTGCCCTGAGAAAAAAATCCCCAGGACCAAATGGATTTACAAGGGAATTCTATTGAACATTTAAAGAAGAATTAATTCCAGTACTTATATTAACTATTTGAATAAAAGTGTAAAGAATGAGTTCTACCAAAATCTTTCTATGACACAAATATACTTTTGATATCTAAGCCAGTGAAAGCAAAAACAAAGAAGTGTAGACCAATTTCCCTAATGAATGGTGCAAAAATCTTTAAAATACTAGCAAAGAGAATGTAGTTCTGTATCACAAAGATTTTATACCATGATCAGCTAGAATTTATATCAGGAATGCATGACTGGTTCAATGTAAAAAAATACCAATATAATTGACTACATCAGTAACAAAACAACAAAAATCATACAATTATATCAATAGATGTATTGATATAATTAAAAAAAAGCTTTTCATAAAGCTTTTTACAAATACAACATCCATTCTTATTTGAAAACATTAGAAAACATAGGGATAAATGAATCTTTTCTTTTTCACTTAATATTTTATTTTTTCTAGTTACATTTAAAGATAGCTTTTAACATTCATTTTTATAAGATTTTCAGCTCCAAATTTTTATCCCTCCCTCCCCTCCCGCCTCCCCAAGATAGCAAGGAAATTGATAAAGATTATATATGTACAATCATGTTAAACATATTTCCACATTAGTCTTGTTGTGAAAGAAGAACCAAAACAAAAGGGAAAAACCACAAGAAAGAAAAAAAAAGTGAAAATAGTATCCTTCAATCTGCATTCAGACTCTGAATGTGGACAGCATTTTCCATCATGAGTCTTTTGGAATTGTCGGGTCATTGTGTTGCTGAGAAGAGCTAAGTTTATCATAATTGGTGTTTGCATAATTTTGCTGTCCCTGTGCAATGTTCTCCTGGTTCTGCTCACTTTACTCAGCATCAGTTCATGTAAGTCTTTCCAGGTTCTTTTGAAATCTGCCTACTCATCATTTATAGCACAGCAGTATTCCGTTATATTCATGTATCACAAATTGTTCAGTTATTTCTAATTGATGGACATATTCTTATTTTCCAATTCTTTGCCATCAAAAAAGATGTTCTATAAATATGTTTGTACATGTGGGTCCTTTTGCCTTTTTTATGATCTCTTTGGGATGCAGATCTAGTAATGCTATTATAAAGCTTTTCTTAAAATGACAAGTAAAATCTATCTAAAAATAAGAGCAAGCATTATATATAATATGGATAAACTAGGAAATACAAAATAAGTTTGAGGACTTCCTATATAAGTGAGTCACTTCCACCATACTGAGACCATAAAAAGGAACACAAGTGTGGAGAGCCTTTAGTTAGCTTCCTGTGATTCGGCAAGTGAATTTACAATCTGTAGATCACAGCTCTGGGGCTTAATATAGAGGGGTTATAATCACTACCTCTGCAGAATCATATAAAACTGTTTAATGCTCATTGGAATAGAGTAGGGGTCCAAATGAATCATTCTCACACTGATTAACTCTGAGTGCAGAGTAAAGCAAAGTATTTTTCACTTTCTTGGACTTTCTTTCAATATGGCTAATACAGGATTACTTTGCATAACTTCACATGTTAATGGATATCATATTCCTTGCCTTGTCTCTGAGTGGGAGTGGTTTAGAACTAAAAAAAATGGAATTGGAATTTGTAATTTAAAATTTGAAATCCAAAATTTTAAAAACAATTTTTAATTAATTCATTTTTAGTTTTCAAGCTTCACTTCAAATTTTCTCCTCATCTCTCCCCTCTCCCTACCCCAAGATAGTATGCTTTCTGATTATCCCTTTCCCTAATCTGCACTTTCTTCTATCACCCCCCTTACCTCCTTCTTCATCTATTTTCCTGTAGGGCAAGATAGATTTCTATACCCCATTGCCTATATATCTTATTTCCCAATTGCATGTAAAAACAATTTTGAACATTATTTTTTTTAAACTTTGAGTTCCAAATTTTCTCCCTCCCTCCCCACCCATCCTCATTCAGAAAGCAATCAATTTGGTATAGGTTATACATGTGTAGTCGTGCAAAACATTTCCATAATAGTCATGTTGTGAAAGACTAACTATATTTTCCCTCTATCCTCTCCCACCCACACCCCATTTATTCTATTCTCTCTTTTGACCCTGTCCTTCCTCAAAAGTGTTTGCTTCTGATTACCCCCTCTCCAAATCTGTCCTCACTTCTTTCACCATGCACCCACTCTTGTCCCCTTCTCTCCTACTTTCCTGTAGGGTAAGATAGATTTCCATACACCGTAGAGTGTGTATGCCTCCTTAAGCCAATTCTTGTGGGAGTAAGATTCACTCCTTCCCACTCACATCTGCCCTCTTCCCTTCCATTGTAAAAGCTTTCCCTTATCTCTTTTATGTGAGATGATTTACCTCATTCTATGTCTCCCTTTTTCTTTCTCCCAGGATATTCCTTTCTTGCCCCTTAATTTTATTTTTTTAAACAGCAACTTACCAAGTGTCCTCTATGTATGTATGTAAGTATGCATGTATGTATGTATGTATCCATCTATCTATCTGTCTATCTATCTATCTATCTATCTATCTATCTATCTATCTATCTATATTTCTATCTATTGATCTATCTATTCCCTCCAACTACCCTAATACTGAGAAAGATCTCATGAGTTACAAATATCATATTTCCATGTAGGAATGTAAATAATTCAACTTTAATAAGTCCCTGTTTACCTTTCCTGTTTACCTTTTCATGGTTTTCTTGAGTCTTGTATATGAAAGTCAATTTTTCTATTTAGCTCTGGCTTCTCAAGAATGCATTAAATTCTTCTGTGTCATTAAATTTCAATTTTTATTGATTGCATTCAGTTTCGCTGGGTAGGTGATTCTTAATTTTAATCCTAGCTCCCTTGGCCTGTGAAATATCATATTCCAAGCCCTTCTATCCCTTAATGTAGATGCTGCTAAATCTTGTGTTGTCCTAATTGTGTTTCCACAATATTTGACTTGCTTCTTTCTAGCTACTTGCAATATTTTCTCCTTGATCTGTGAACTCTGGAAATTGACTATAATATTCCTAGGAGATTTACTTTTGTGAACTCTTTCAGGAGGTGATTGGTGGATTCTTTATATTTCTATTGTATCCTCTAATTCTAGAATATCTGGGCAGTTTTCCTTGAAAATTTCTTAAAAGATGATAACTAGGCTCTTTTTTCAATCTTGTTTTTCAGGTCGTCCAATAGTTTGAAAATTATCTCTCCTGGATCTATTTTAGAGGTCAGTGGTTTTTCCAGTGTCACACTGTTTTCCATTTTTTTTCATACTTTTGGTTTTGTTTTATAATTTCTTGACTTCTCATAAAGTCATTAGTTTCCATTTGCTCCATTCTAATTTTTAAGCTATTACTTTCTTCAGTGAGCCTTTGGACCTCCTTTATTATTTGGCTAATTCGGCTTTTTAAAGCATTGCTCTCCTCTTTGGCTTTTTGGACCTCTTTGGCCAATGTGAATCTGAGGAAATTCTTCAAAATTATAATGAAAAATAGATTTTGATGTCAACACTAACTTTTGTGTCTTCCTCCATGTAAAATTTTCTGAATGTACTCACCATGGATCGTTAAATTGAGAATTATATAATTTGGACCCAAGACTCAGCTCAAACACTACATTTTCCACAAGACACTTTTTCTTGGCATCAGAGCTGCCGGTGCCCACTCCTCTCTAAGATCACCTTGCGTAAAAATAGACAAATGAGGCTGGCTTGAGTGGGTTCCTATGAGGTATTGTTTGAAGGAGCTAGAATGGTTTTCTTTATACCAGGGAAAAGATGCTAGACTTCTCCCCAGAGGGATGGATTACGGCTATAGAACTGTTTACAGTGTATCAACTGTCCCCAATGTGGAGAGAGGAGCTGGTGGGGAGAGAAGAGAAAGAAGGGATGGTGCCTTGGTCAAGCAGAACAGATGGATGGATGGCTGTACATGACCTGAGCACGAGGAGCATCCAATCATCAGTGAACTTCTCCCTAACAGAGAATCCAGACAACTGATGAAAGCACTTGTTTCTTTCTCCTCCTTTTTTGTCTGAGATGCTAGAGTTTTTTGTTCTTTAAACTTATTTTCTACTTAAGTAACATTTTTAAAATGTGGCTCACTATAAAGAAGATATGACCAATTTTAACAGTTTCTTATTTTTATTTTTTTGGTTTTAGAATATAGGTAATTACAAAGAATCAGGCTTCAAGTCATTACTAGACTTTCTGTTGGCTTGAGATAGAAGCAAAATGAGAGATAATTTTAGGGTTTGGATCTATTCATTTTGGCTAAATTCTATGATGGGAGGACCAGGCAGTGTCTTTTGACACATGCACAATATCTTCTTCCTGCTCACAGTCATTGTACAGTCAGGGTGAGCCTGCTTCCCAAATTGGGTGTTGGAGGGGCCCTTTGCCTCTATGCTTTAGAGCAGTCAAGATTGTTTCCTGTCAGCTTATTGTGAGGTGAAAAAATGTTTTAATTGACTCCTGAATTGGAACATTGTGCACAAAAGGCTCAGAGATTAATTCTTTGCGTTTTCCTGGAAGCTTCTGAGTAAGGAAAAAGAAATGATGTGAGCCTTCTTGTGGAAGGGCAGTGGCAGCAACACTAACACTCTGTTGTGTTTCACTAGCTCTCTTATATCCCATCTTGACCATAGCTGAAAATCCACAGCATTGCTATTTCTTTTGCCTCTGTGTGTTTATTCTTTCCTAATCATAAATGAATAAGTATCAGAAATATAACAGACTGGGTTATGACACCATGAGCTTTAAAAGGCCATCAAAGGCATCAGAGGCTCTGTCAGCACATAGAACTGGTAGTATCAGAAGCCAAGTCCAGTGAGGAGTTACCCTTAAGGAGCAAACTGCTTGATCCTTTCTGGCCATGAATCAGCTAGGCAGTGAGATATCCTGTGTCCACAAGGAAAGGAGGGACTTATCCATCAGCTATGATATGCCAAGAAGTAAACTTGGTAGGTACTCACTGTAGGGAGAAATGCACTTGCTGGGCCAAGAAGAGCCTCCCTTGTCCTGAATTGGGTGGGGAGGAGAACAGGAATTTGTAGCAATCAGTATAAATTGGAATTCATTCTCTTCTGTAGCTAAGTAGGTTTATAGAGGGGAGAACACAACTCAGTCTATATTGTACTTCAGTCCTTGCTGTGCCTTCTTAGTAAATATTCTTTTGTAAAAGCTAAATGATGCTAATAAATTAATTTATATTGGTGAAATGTTAACTTTGATTGATGTTGAGGGAACACACCAGATGGGAGGTCATTAGTGGTAGTAATAGATAACCTCATAACCTCAGGGTTACTCCTAGGATCCTGAGAGGCAAAAGTAGTAGCAGCCCTTTGGGGAAGCAGCCTGCTCATTCAAGTCATAGTTAGGAGAGTGAGCATAGAAACTGAACTATACTTCCTAAAGGCAGAACTAAACTGGATCTAGGGTTTTCCTCATGCCCCTCAGAAAACAGTCAGGCAGTACAATGCATAGAATGCTGTGCCTGGAATCAGGAGACCTGAATTCAAATCTAGCCTCAGATACTTACTAGCAATGGGATCTTGGACAAGTCACTTACCCTCTGGTGCCTGAGTTTCCTTAGTTGTGAAATGGAGATAATAACACTGCACTTGTTGTGAGGAGAAAATTAGACAACATTTATAAACCTAACTAACTGTCTGGTATACAGTAGGCATTTAATAAATGCTTGTTTTCTTCCTTTGTTTCCTTCCTCCCCAGACAAAAGTGAGTCAGTACAATTTTGCTGTTTGGACAAGACTAAGCTGTTGAGTAACCTGGTTTCAGTCACTCAGTTTTCCATACTCTTCCCAGATATACACAGCAATATCAGTTTATGAAAGAAATGGTGTGGTATGTTCAGAATCACAGTAAAAATGTCATAGAATTGTTATAGTTGGAAGGCACTTCAGGGATCCAATTAGTCCAACATATATGCCCCAAATAGTCGATATTATACGATAAGGCTAACAGTTTCTATCTGAGAACCTCCAATGAATCATTCTGTATACTACGGGATGAAGTCCAATTCCAAATGCCGTAATGGTCATTTGGTGAACCATAAACCTGGCATTCCTAAAGCTCAAAAGGCCCTTTCGGTCAACAAAAGTGATGGGTCTATAGACAGAGGAACCATCTAAAGATTCTATACTGGGACTCAGCCATGGAGAAGCTGGAACAGACTGCAGTGGACTGAATTTCTGGCAGCAGTGGTGATTCCCAGACCTTCTCCATGCAGAACTGTGTGAGAAAGAAGGGGAGTCCTGCACAGGGCCAGCAGCAGTGGTAACAGCTACTACTGGGGCTATCAACCCATAGACTGAATGTTTTAAAAGTCACATACTTAAACTTCTAGGAGCCAAGATGTTAGAGTAAACAGTGAGTTGCTTTCACCCTGCCTTGTCGACCTTGAAAAACCCAGAGAATTTTGTTCTAGGAAAAATCCTGGAATAGTGGAGCCAACAGAAAGATGGCAGTATATCAGTTCTAGGTCAGGAGGCCAGTGGATTAAAGGGAAAGCTCCCTCTCATTGTGGCTACAGGGGATCAGTTCCAGACTGGAAGAGTCTCAGAAAGCAAGGGACAAGCACCACCTAAGTTGAACAAGCAGGAGATCCTGAACCCAGGGGTGGAGGAGCAAGTGAGTAGTAACAACAAGCATACACCACCTCCAGCTCAGTACCATATAAAATACCAGACCATTACAACATTGAACTGCAAGCATCTGAGGCCCCAGCATAGAAACCAGTAACCAGACCCCTAGCCCCCAGGATAAGAAGTCTGGGACAGTGTCCCTTGGGCCCCAGAAGCAGAGGTCAAATTTAAAAGCCAAAAAAGGGTAAACAACATGAGCAAGAAGACTAAAAAAAATCAGTGACCACGGAGAAATATCTTGGGGACAGGGAAGATAAAAACACAAATTCAGGAGAGGACAACCTCAAAGAATAATACGAAATGGTCTGAAGCCCAAAAAAACCTTTTTGGAAGAGCTCAAGAAGAATTTTAAATATCAAATAAAAGATGTAGAAAAAAAAATTTAAAATACAATTGACAAAATGGGAAAAAAAGCACACAGAAGAAAACAACTCCTTAAAAAGTACAACTGGCCATATGGAAAATGAGGTACAAAAGCTAAGTGAAGGAAACAATTCTGTAAAAATTAAAATTGGATAACTTGAAGCTAATGACTCTATGAGACATCAAGAATTTGTCAAACAAAATCAAAAGAATGAAAAAATTGAAGAAAACACAAAATTCCTCAATACAACTCACCTGGAACAAAAAAGCTTCAGGAGACACAATTTAAGAATTATTGGTCTACCTGAGAACCATGATGAAAAAAAGAGCCTGGACAGCATCTTTCAAGAAATCATCAAGGAAAATTGCCTTGAAGTACTAGAACTATAAAGGAAAATAGTCATTGAAAGAATCCAACGATCACCTCCTGAAAGAGATACAAAATGGAAAATGCCAAGGAATATTGTAGCCAAATTCCAGAGTTAACAGATCAATGAGAAAATACTGCAAGCTGGCAGAAAGAAACAATTCAAATATTAAGGAACCACAGTCAGGATTATGGAGGACTTTTAAGCTTCTACATTAAAAGATTGTAGGGCTTAGAATATGATATTCCATAAGGCAAAGGAGCTTGGACTACAACCAAGGATCGCTATGCAGCAAAATTCAGCATAATCTTTCAGGTGAGGAGATGGACATTCAGTGAAATAGTGGACTTCCAGACTTTCCTGATAAAAAGGCCAGAGCTCAATGGAAACGTTGATCTTCAAATACAAGACTCAAGAGAAGCATAAAAAGGTGAAAGGGGAAAAAAGGGAAAAACATAAAAGGGGAAAAAACATGTTTTTCAATAAGGACAAACTATTTACATCCCTGCATGGAGGAAGATACAACACTTGAGAACTGTGTCTTTATTACAACATATGGAAGGAAAATATATAGACAGAGGTGGATGGATTTAAATTGATTTTGATGTGTTGATAAAAAAACCTAATTAAATGCTGAAAAAAGAATATAATGGGATAAGAGAAAAGAAGGAAACATAAAAGGGAAAATTACATCACATGAAGAGGAACAAAGACATATTACAGTAGAGGGAAAGAAGGGAGGGTGATGAGCATTGTTTTAACTTTACTCTCATTGGAATTTGCTCAAGGAGGGAATAACATACTTAGGTATAGAAATCTAAATTGCCCTATAGGCAATTGGGTGGGGGAAGGGGAAAGAAAATGGAGGGAGGATTAGAAGGGAGGGAAAAAGTAGTAAGGGAAAAGGGAAAGAAAAAGGAGGGGAACTGATGGAAGGGAGAGTAGACTGAAGGAGTCGGTGGTCAAAAGCAAAACTCTAGTGAGGAGAGAAAGGGAAAAAGGAGTAAGAAAGGCATAAACTGGCAAAGGAACAGGGTGGAGAGAAAGACATAAATAGTAATCATAACTCTAAATGTGATTGGGATGAACTGTCCCATAAAATGGAAGCAGATAGCAGAATGGTTTAAAAAAATCACAATCCTACAATATGTTATTTACAAGAAACACATTTGAAACAGAGGGATACACACAGGGTAAAGGCAAAAGGCTGGGACACAACATATTATGCTTCAGCTGAAGTAAAAAAAAAGCAGGAGTAGCAATTCTGACTTCAGACAAAGCAAAAGCAAAAATAGATCTAATCAAAAGAGATAAGGAAGAAAGATATGCTAAAACACATCATAGACAATGACAAAATATCATGACTAAACATATATGCACCAAGTAGTAAAGCATCCACATTGTTAGAGGAGAAGTTAAGATAATTACAAGAAGAGACTGAAAGCAAAACTATACTAGTAGAGGACCTCAGCCTCTCCATCTCTGAACCAGTTAAATTTAACCACAAACTAAACCAAAAAGAAGTTATGGAGGTGAATAGAATTTTAGACAAATTAGATATGGTATACATTTGGAGAAAAACGAATGGGGATAGAAAGGAATACACTTTCTTTTTGGCAGTATATGCACCTACACAAAAATTGACCATGTACTAGGGCATAAACACCTCACAGTCCAATGTAGAAAGGCAGAAATAGTAAACACACCATTTTCAGACCACGATGCAATAAAAATTACATGTACTGAAGGGCCATGGAAAGATAGACTAAAAATCAATTGGCAACTAAATAATCTAATTCTAAAAAAAGAGTGGGTCAAACAACAAATCATAGAAATGATCAAAAACTACATCCAAGAGAATGGCAATAAGGAGACAGCATACCAAAACTTATGGGATGCAGCAAATGAAGTTCTTAAGGGAAGTTTTATATCTCTAAATGCTTACATGAATAAAATAGAGAAAGAGAAGATCAACAAATTGGGTATGGAATTTAAAAAATAGAAAAAGAGCAAATTAAAATTCCTAATTAAACACCAAATTATAAATTGAGAACACCAAAAGAAAGATTAATAAAACTGAAATCAATAAAACTATAGAATTAATAAATAAAATTAAGAACTGGTTTTATGAAAAAAAATAATAAAATACATAAATCTTTGGTTAATTTGATTAAAAAAGAAAGAAAACCAAATTATCAGTATCAAAAATGAAAAGGATAAATTCACCACTAGGGAAGAAGAAATTAAGACAATAATTAGGAACTACTTCAATTGCATGGCCTCAAATTAGACAATCTTAGGGAAATGTATAAATATTTACAAAATTCGAATTGCCTAGCTTAACAAAAGAGGAAGTAAAATATATAAATAACCCCATCTCAGAAAAGGAAATTGAACAAATCACGAATGAACTCCCTAAGGAAAAATCTCTAGGGCATGATGGATTTACAAGCAAATTCTATCAAACATTTAAAGAACAATTAATTCCAATGTTATGTAGACTATTTGGGAAAATAGGCAAAGAAGCAGTCTTACCACATTCTTTTTATGGCATAATCGAAGTATTGATATCTAAGCCGGGAAGAGTGAAAAGAGAGAAAGAAAATTACAGACCTATTTCTCTAATGAATATAGATGTAAAAATTTTAAATAAAATATTAGCAAAAAGATTACAGCAACTTTTCATGATAATAATACACTATAACTAGGTTGGATATATTCCAGGAATGCAAGACTGGTTCAATATTAGGAATACTATCAGCATAATTGATCATATCAACAAAAAAAACTAGCAGAAACCATACGATATTCTCAATAGATGCAGAAAAAGCTTTTGACAAAATACAATATTAAAAACACTAGTGAGCTTAGGAATAAATGTAGTCTTCCTTAAAATCATAAGTAGCATCTACCTAAAACCAGCAGCAAGCATTATATGTAATGGGAATAAGCTAGATGCATTTCCAATAAGATTGAGGGTGAAACAAGGATGTCGATTATCACCTTGTTATTCAATTTGGTAGTAGAAATGTTAGCATTAGCAATAAGACAAGAAAAAGAAATTGAAGGAATTAGAACATTATGAAATACAAAATGGATAATTTTGATTACATTAAATTGAAAAGATTTTGTACAAACAAAGCCAACATAATCAAGATTAGGAGGAAAGCAGAAAGCTGGGAAAAAATTTTTACAATTAGCATATCTGATAAAGGCCTCAGATTGGTTAACATGACAAAACAGGAAAATTATAAATGCTGGAGAAGATTGTGAAAATTGTAACACTAAAGCACTGGTGCTGGAGTTGTGAACTAATCCAATCATTCTGGAAAGCAATTTGGAACTATGCCCAAAGGGCTATAAAAATGTGCATATTCTTTGACCCAGCAATGCCACTTATACGGCTGTATCCCAAAGAGATTCTACAAATGGGAGACGGATCCACTTGTTCAAAAATATTTATAGCAGCTCTTTGTGTGGCAGCAAAGAATTGGAAATTGAGGGGATGCCCATCAATTGGGAATGGCTAAACAATGAATGTGATGGAATACTATCATGCTATAAGAAATGATGAGCAGAGAAACTTCAGAAAAATCTGGAAAACTTGTATGAACTGATGGTGAGTGAGGGGAGGAGAACCAGAAGAGTATTGTACATAGATACAGATACATTGTGCAATGACTAACTTTGATAGATTTGGCTCTTCTCAGTAATGCAAGGTTCTAAGACAACTCCAAAAGTCTCATCATGGAAAACATCATCCATATCCAGAGAAAGAATTATGGTGTCTAAATGCAGATTGAAACAAACTATTTACTCTCTCTTTTTTCATTTGGTTCTTCTTTCTCATGGTTCATTCCATTGGTTATAATTCTTCTTTGCAAAATGATTAATGTGAAAATATGTTTAATGTCAATGTATATATAGAACCTACATTGTATTGCATGCCGTCTTGGAGAGGAGAGGGAAGGAAAGAAAATTTGGAACTCAAAAGCTTGTGAAATGTAAACTAACAATAAATTAATTAATTTAAAAGGAAAAAAAAGATTCTATCCTGTTTCCCTAAAACAGTTGGCAGACAAGATTTTCTCTTCCAATAGCCATATCCAAGATGTTCTAATAATAACAATAAAATTTAAAGATTATCATAAAGTAAATTAAAACCTGGCTCCTGGCCCCAGCTCTTGTGTATTGTAACCCACTCAGCCATCTACTCCTGCTATCTTGCTATCTTCTATGATCCTGTTTCTCCTATGTGGAATAGCACCTTCTGGGCAAGACCCCAAGAAACTATGCTCTCATTCACCAAGGGAGTTGGTTTATTCAGTTTTAGAACTTTTCATCCTGGGTCTAAGCTTTCTTGACTGATAACTGATTGGTTCCCTAGCCAAATACATATAACCATCCCCAGACCAGAATAAGTTTTGTATTGCATCTAGTTGCCTCCTCAGGGCACCTTGCCATCTGCCCTGCCATCAGAGTCATCCTCTCCTCAAACCTCCCCTATTCCTTATGCTTTCTTCTTCTTTCTTTGGCCACAGTGGGCAAATAAATACTCTCATTGCTCATTAAAAGGGTGGGTTAATTGACTAGCCTATAGAAGAAGGCGTTATCTCTGACATTCACAGGACCATTGCCCACCACTCCCTTATATGTGCTATCTCCCCACATTAGAGTTAATATCCCAAAGGCAAAGGCTTTCCCACTTTTTGTATTTGTATTCTCAGTACTTATTTCCATACCTAGAACTTAGTAAGTGGTTAATAAATGTGCTTTTCAAAATTCATTCATTCATTTTAGTACAATCCAATAATCATTTATTAGGTGCCTATTATGTTCTAGGCACTTTGCTAAGTGCTATAGGAAGGTCATCTTGTTCCATGGAGTTGAAACCAGGCAGAGTAGCAGATGGAGAGTGGAGTCAGCCTCCAAGTGCACTTTCTGCTCTCAATAAGAGAAGGCAAAAGGAAGGTTTTTGGAATTCTACCTTCCAGACTCCGAATCAGAGTGGAGAGGAGTCTGAAGAAGGTGGTATTAGTCAAAGTTTGAGCTAGCAGTATAGTGGTGGGATTAGAGATGATAAAGTTAAACTGTAAGGTTCATCTTGCTCTGTGTATTTGAAATCAGGCAGAGCATCAAATGCATAGGAATAAATGGAGTCTTCCTTAAAATCAAAAGTAGCATCTACATAAAATCAACTGCAAGCATTATATGTAATGGGGATAAGCTAGTAAATATGTGAACATTTTGTGAACATAAGTCCTTCTTCTACCTTGAAGATATTTCAAAATTTATATATTCATTAGCCTGAATTGAAGCATCATTTTTATGCCTACAGGATTATATTCTGAAGTAGCAAACTAGAAATTTTCTGTGAAATAAGTAATTTCAAGATACAAATTACCTTAGTTTGAAATTAAGGGAGTTTAGAGACTCTTTTTTATGTATCTTTGAGAGGCAATCAGGGTTAAGTGACTTGGCTGAGGTCACATAGCCAGTAAGTGAGGACAGATTGGAATTTAGGTCCTCCAGACTCCAGGACTGGTGTTCCCCAATTTTTCCCGTACAATTTATTTTATTTCAGAATTCTCAGAGCGTTGATCAAAACAAGCAGAGAGCTATGTTCACTTTTTCCTGTGAGAATCTTTAAAGTTATAATGTCAGTCAGTTTAAAGCAGTTCAGTGAGACAAAAAAAGTCCTTAATTCAATTTGATCCAATCGAATTTTATTCAATTAAAACATATGTGTTATGCAAGCTGCTTCCCTAAGTGCTGATGCTTAGAAAGATGAAATAGTCCAAGAATCTTAAATTCAAATAGAGAAGATAAGACAGAAATAACTATGATACAAAGCAAAATATGATAAATACATCAAATCCAAAGAAGTAACACTGTCCTGGAAAGAAAAAAAAAGATCCCCTTCAATTAGTCGGATCAGGAAAAGATGAATAAAACATTTTAAACTGTAGCTAAAGTTCAGAGCACCCAAATGACTTTCATAGGCATGAACGGATACAATGCAAGGGGGATGGGGAATAACGAATCAGAGAGTCCAGAGAATCTGTTTGAATTCTAACTTTGCCTTACTGCTTATATAACTATGAGCAAGTTAATATCATTCTCTTGGGTCATTTCATCATTTTAAAAATAAAGTGGTTAAACTGGGTGATTTTAAAGGTCCCTTCTAACACTAAATACTATGTCCTATAGAAAAGGGTATATTCCTGATACATAGTCTATCATGAACAAATGAACATTCATGGAAAAAGCTAAAAATACTTAGAGAGTGAAGAAGAGTCCTATGAATTGGCTTGAGAGAAATAGAAGTATCTACATCCTAGGTGTAGTAATAGAGTGCTTGATTTGGACTCAGGAAGACCTATGTTCAAATGCACCCTCAGACACTTACTAGATCTGTGTTCCTGGGCAAGTGGCTTAACAACTGTGTGCCTCAGTTTCCTCAACTATAAAATAGAGATAATAATAGCACCCACTTTCTAAGGTTGCTGTGATGATCAAGCAAAATACTTGCAGGACCACACCGAGGATGTGAAACTGCATCCCTGAAAGTATGGCAGTGTCCTTGACACTAATAGGAAGTTTTGTAAAGGGAAGTATAAGGAGCTCTATTTTTGGCATATTCAATTTGAGATGCTCATGTGACAAAAATAAAAAGGAAAAGGGTGTTTCTATAATGTTTTCTATGATGTTTATCTCAAGCTACAGAGTTCATCTTGAACATTTTTATTTAAGAATAATCTGGCAGAAGCTCAGGATTTACAAAAATGATCAAAGAAGATAAGTTTCTAGCCAAAGAGATCTAACTTTAGTTTCAAGTTAGACCTTCTGTATCATGGATTGGTGAGAATCTCTCCTACTAGCAAAAAATATATCTCCGCTCCTGTTGGAACAATCTGAAGCATATCTCTTTCCTTCATTAATACATAATTTATCATTTATCTCTAAAGGATGGAATATGAAATCCTTTGTTATTTTGGTTGTTTTTAATCTTCCTTAGGTGAGATGACATGAAGCAAACAATATGGTTGGAGGATCAAACTTTTGGGACTGATTTCATCCTGTTGGGGCTCTTTAGCCAAAGCAAATACCCTACTCTCTTCTGCTCACTGATATTCATTATTTTCATAGTAGCTCTGACTGGGAATGCCACTTTGGTTCTTTTTATTCAAAGTGATCCCCACCTCCACACTCCCATGTACTTCTACATCAGTCAGCTTTCCCTTATGGACATGATGTATATCTCTGTCACTGTGCCCAAGATGCTGTTGAATCAGGTGATTGGGATTCATAATATCTCAACCCCAAGCTGTGGAATCCAGATGTTCCTCTATCTAACACTTGTGGGAGCAGAATGCTTCCTTTTGGCAGCCATGTCCTATGACAGGTATGTGGCCATTTCTCACCCTCTCCACTACCCCATCCTCATGAACCATAGATTTTGCATACTCCTTGCAATTGTCTGTTGGTTCTTGGGCTCCATTGATGGTTTCACACTCACTCCAATCACCATGAACTTCCCCTTTTGTAAATCTTGAGAGATCCAGCACTTCTTCTGTGAGGGCCCTGCCTTGTTGAAACTCTCCTGCTAAGACACATCACTCTATGAGACTGTCATGTACCTGTGCTGTGTCCTTATGCTCCTCATCCCTGTCATAGTTATTTTAAACTCTTCCTCCATTATTCTCCTCACAGTCAGTAGAATGAATTCGACTACTGGTCATAGAAAGCATTTGTCACATGTTCCTCTCACATAACTGTTGTTATTCTCTTTTATGGAGCTGGTGTCTATACCTATATGCTCCCTGCTTCTTATTATACTTCTGAAAAGGATATGACGGTGTCTGTTTTCTACACTATCCTAACACCCGTTATAAACCCTGTCATCTACAATGTCAGGAATAAAGAACTCACAGCAGCTTTGAAGAAAATGTTATGGTCAAAGTGGGTTTTAGCTAATTTTCAGAAGCAGAATATGGTGTCCAAATACTTTAAAACACTACTTATTCTTTTATTTATTATTGGTTCATTTTATTCATATTGCCCTGTGGCAAATAGGCATTTCTCTCCCACCCCTCTCATTCCAAATTAATTTCTTCTCTTTGACAGTTTTTGAAAACTTTGGGTTAATATTTTCCTGGTTTAGTATGAAAATCCTTGACATTTAAGTCAGAATATAGGGATTTGGCATCTCT
>JAQQSZ010000080.1:0-36042 GCA_028646595.1 Phalanger gymnotis | reverse complement strand
ATTCACCCTGTGCCCTCTGTCTACACACACACACACACACACACACACACACACACACGAATATTCCCTTCAACTACCCTAATATTGAGAAAGGTCTCATGAGTTACAAATATCATCTTTCCATGTAGGAATGTAAACAGTTCAACTTTAGTAAGTCCCTTAAGATTTCTCTTTCCTGTTTACCTTTTCATGCTTCTCTTGATTCTTGTATTTGGAAGTCAAATTTTCTATTCAGCTCTGGTCTTTTCATCAAAATGCTTGAAAGTTCTCTATTTCATTGACAATCCATTTTTTTTGCCCTGAAGTATTATACTCAGTTTTGCTGGGTAGGAGACTCTTGGTTTTAATCCTAGCTCCTTTAACCTCTGGAATATCATATTCTAAGCCCTTCAATCCCTTAATGTAGAAGCTGTTAGATCTTATGTTATCCTGATTGTGTTTCCACAATACTCAAATTGTTTCTTTCTGAAAATTCCTTATTATTAAAGCACACATTTTCACATCAAATATTAAGCATACCTTTGAAGAAGAAGGCATACTTTTGAAGAAAAGTCAATTTTTCTAATCCAGCCTTAATTACAGCCCTTAGTCTTTCCTTTTTTTAGGTTTTTTCTTAATCATTCTTCTAGCCTATCAGTTGATCAACAAGCATTTATTAAGCCTATATGATGTGCCAAGCATTATGCCAGATTCTGAGGTTACAAAAAAAGTTAAACAGTCCCTGCCCTAAAAGAGCTTGCCTTCTATAAGGGGAAATAACATATATACATATAAGTATATACAAAACATGTGAAAAATGAATATGAGGTAATCTTGGCTAGGAGAAACTAGCAACAGATGGAATAAGGAAAGGCATCATGTAGTAAATGTTGCTTGAGCTGAACTTTGAAGGAAAATAATGATACCAAGAGAGATGAGGACAGAGTTCATTCCAGTCAATGCTGAGGTGGCTAGTGGTATGGATATTGAAGACATCAACTAACTTAATATTTTTATAAAGAACTTTCAAGATGGTATGATTTAGACTTGGGGGGAGGAGCCTTGGGTTTGTGCTTTTGGGGAGCTTACCATATCGGTGCCAGACTTAGTGTGGACATGCAATTAGTTCTGGCCTTTTTGAACCCTTTTAGTTCAGTGACAGAGAATGAAAGAGACTATCAGCCCCAGCCTCCTCAGCAGCAGGAGCTAGAGGGCCTGCTAGACATTGTGTCCAGTGGGAAGCCATTTGTTAACTTTAAACTGCTATAGAAATATAAAAGATTAGAAGTTTAAATTCAGAATTTTTGAGTTGGAAAGGATTTTATAATCATAGAGTATTTTTATATTTTTTAAGAAAAATCCATCTTTTCTCCCTCCCTCTTGCCCCACCTCTATTGAAAAAGAAAAAGAGAAGGAAAAAAAGCCCTTGTAACAAATAGGAAAGATCTTAAGGAAATGTCTGACTTTGGCAATTCATCTTCCATTTGAGAAAAAGTGAGGATTTTTTTGCTGTTTAAACAGCAGGTGAGAGAGATAATTTTGACACTTTGCCCCTTGAAATGGGCAACAAGTCTCCCTGAAGGAGGAAGAAGGTGGTGGTTCAGTGTAAAGTACACATGACTTATAGCCAAAAGACCCAGGCTTGAGTTCCCAGTTCTTCCATTTAGGCAAATTTTTTCTGCTTTCCGAGCCTCAGTTTCCTCATCTGTAAAATGGATATACCTTCTGTCATCTGCTTCCAGGGGTTGTTGTGAGGAAAGTTCGTTGTCACTAGGAAAGTGATCCAGGAATATGAGCTATTATTATTATAAAGGTGCTTTGGATAGGGTGCCATCAGTCAGTGTCTTTCTTGGAGTATGACCAACAATAAAGACATAATAGTTATCATTTATATAGTACTTACTATGTGCCAGGAACTGTGTTAAGGGCTTGATCTTTGTTTTCTCATTTGATCCTCACAACAATTCTGTAACGTAGGTGATATTATTATCCCCATTTTACAGATTAGGAAACTGAGACAAACAGGGAGCAAGTGACTTGTTCAGGGTCACACAGTTAGGAAGTGTATGAGGCCACATTTAAACTCAAGACTTCCTGACTCCAGGCCTGGCACTCTATCCACTGCACCCAGCACCTAACTGCCTAAAGTGATTGGTTTTAGAGCTAGAAAAGGCCTTAGAAAGATATTTCAGTTCAATAAGCATTTATTAATTACCTACACATGCAAGGCTCTGTGCTCAGCACTGGGGGCACAAAGATGGAAAATGACCAGCCCTGCCTTTAATGAATGTATATACATCAAGATAGGGGAGATGACACGTACACACTTTAGTGTGATATAGAATTAGAATATGGTTGGGGTGGAGGACTAGGATCAATGGGTGAAAATTGAGCAAGATGAATTTAGACTTAAAGGAAAGAAAACTTCCTAACAATTAGAGTTGTCTCAAAGTAGAATGGTCTTCCTTGAAAGGTAGTGAGTTCACTGTCACCCTCATGCTCACTTGTCAGGTATATTACAGGAGGAAATCTTTGTTTTTAGAGGGGTGGTCCTAGATGGCCTCCAAAGCTCCTTCCAGCTCTGAGATTCTGTGACTCTGAGAGGTCCAGAATAAGAGCTATAAGAAAATTTGTTAGGAGAATGATTCGATTTCATCTGAGATAATCAGGAAAGATCTCCTAGAGGAGACGTCACTTGAAGAAAGAGGAGTATTTTAATGGGCTTAGATTAGAGAAGGGAGACTTTAGATTCAGAGTTGGCCATCCATTCAACATTTAGTAATGACTTGTATGTGGCAAGCATTATACTAGGCACTGGAAATACAAAGGAAAAAAAGGGAAATCTTCATTTGGAGGAAAAAAGTATACACAGAAAAGTAAAAACAAAATAATATATAGCATGATAGCAGGAGAACAACCAGTAACTAGGGAAATCAGAGGAAGCTTCCTATGCAAGGCAGCATTTGAAGTTACCTTGGAAGGACTCCAAGGATTCACTAATTTAGGGGTTTTTAATCTTTTTGTATATCATGGAGCCCTTTGGCAGACGAGTGAAGCTTATGGAGCCCTTCTCAGAATAATGTTTTTAAATGCACAAAACAAAACATATGGAATCAGAAAGGAAACTAATTTATTGAAATATATTTATCAAAGTGTTAAAAAAAAACAAGTTCACAAACCCAGGTTAAGAGCCCTGGATGAGATGGAGTCCAGTTAGAAGGCTGTTAGAATTGTCTAGATGAGAAATGATAATAAGGGGTGATATTATGAATAGAGAGGAAGTGGTGGTGAGAGAGTTTATAGAACCCAAATAATTTGGTAACTGATTGTATATAAAGAGACAAGGATGAGTCACAACTGGTCACATTTCAAAACTGAGTGATAGAGAGAATGGAAGTCCTATTAAGAGAAATAGGGAAGTTGAGTGGATGAGCACATTTAGGGGATACAGTGGATTTAGGCACGCATGGAGCATAAGATGCTTGCTAGACATCATTAGCAATCTCTAGCAGGGAGCTGGAGATGTCCAAGAAAGAGATTAGATTTGGGAATCACATGCAGAGAGCTCATAACTGAGCCCATGGGAACAGTTAGGATTACTAAGGAAGAAACTCTAGAGAGAAAACAGAAAGCCAAGGACAAAGCCGTGGTGGACACCCTTGTTTAGAGGGTGAAAGGAGACTAAAAAACCAGCAAAGAAGCCTTAGTATTCTCAATCATAGATAAAAGAAGAACCCCAAAATGTTAAATTAGGAAATCAGAGATCCCTTTACAGGTGAAAGTGAAGTACTGAGGAGGAGGGTGAGACACTGCAAGGTTCAATGACTTGTCTAAGGTTATACAAGTTGTGGATTCAGGATTTGAATCCAGGTCTCCTGATATCCAAATACTCGTTCTTCCTGACCCAGTATCTGATGCTGAGTTGAGCCTGTGTATTTTCTTTTAGATCCTTCCGAATAGAAGCTTTTGGTCTATTTTGAGAAAATATCTAGAAATGCTTGTGGATCTATTTAAATGCCTATTAGAGCAACCCTCTGTCTCCAGCTGCACCTTAGATAATAAGGTCTTCACCATCTCTAGGGATTAGGGAGCAGGCTCATTACAAGGTTGCTAAATTCAGCACTTTTATACACGGAAATCATCATGTTTCAAGTCTTTATTTTTCTCCCACTAATGTCCTCCTGAAATAAAATCTCCAAAACAGGCCTTTTAGATTTTGTAATTTGGGTCCACTTAAGGAAGACATTTGCAGAGGGATAGATCATATTTATTTGTCTCTGCGCCCAGATCACTCCAATCAATACCCTGAGCATTAGTACAATGACTGGAATGGTACAATGACTATTCCAGAGCTAGAAAAGGGCCCCACTTAGACTAATAGAGCTTGGAGTGTTTCGGCTGTAGTAGACTTCAGCACATACTTAAGCACATTTAATTCTCCAAGCATTTATTAAGCTTATATAGCACGTGTCAGGAATTGTGCTAGGTGCTGGGGACAAAAATATGATGATAAAATAGTCCCTGCCCTCAAAGAGCTTATATTCTACTGAGTTTGAAGGGACTTGAGAGTCATAGAACATAGGATATCACCCCCTTGCTTAAGATCCTTCAGTGGCTGCTTATTGTCACTAACATAAAATACAAACTCCTCAACTTGGCATTTAAACCCTCCCAATCTGTTCCTTTCCAGGCTTATTTCATATTGTTCCCCTTCAGGAAAGATATGTACCAGACAAACTGACCCATTTGCTCTTCCCCATGCTCAACATTCTGTCTCTTCCTTCCTTACCTTTGCTCACCATCCCCTAAGCCTTGAATGCATTCCTGACTCACCTTCAGCTCTTAGAATCTCTGTTTTCCTTCCCAGCTCAACTTAGGTTGCCATCTTCCATGGCATTTCCCTATCCCCCTTAATGCTAGTGCTTTCCATCTGTTGATTGTCTCCAATTTATCTTGTCTATATCTTGTTCGTGCATGGTTAGCATGCAGTTTCCTTCATTAGACTGCAAGCTCCTTGAGAATGAGAACTGCGTTTTTCTCCTTGTCCATACCCCTTTTTTTGTTTATCCAGTCCTTAGCACAGTGCCTCACATATGGCTGTTGTTGTTTGGTTGTTTCAGTTGTATCTCACTCTTCCTGACCCCGTTTGGGGTTTTCTTGGCAAAGATGCTGGAGTGGTTTGCTGTTTCCTTCTCCAGCTCATTTTGCACATGAGAAACTAAGGCAGAGTTAAGTGATTTGCCCAGGGTCAAGTAACTAGTAAGTGCCTGAGGCCATATTTAAACTCAAGAAGATGTTCCTTCCTAACTTCAAAACCCTGCACTCTATCCCATTTGCCATCTATATGCCCCACCTAATATTAGTAAGTGCTTAATAAATGCTTGTTGGCTTGATCTGAAGCATTTCCTGATCCCCTCCTTTCTCCCTCCTCTGATTAGCAGGTATATATTTATCTATTCACATGTTCTATGGTCCCCATAGAATGAAAGCTCCTTGAGGGCAAGGATTACATTTTATTTTATGTTGGTATCTCTAGCATTTGGCCCATAGTTGCATTTAATAAATGTTTGTTGGACCCTAGAGATCATCAAGTCTTACTTGATAGTCACTCACTCATATACCTTATCTATCATTTATCTATTTATGCATCTATCCATATTATCTGTCTGTCTATGCATGTATGTATATATATACATACACACACACACACATATATATATATATACATATATATGTATATATATATATATATATGTATATACTTATCTGTCTGTCTATGTCTATGTGGGCATCCAGGTGACACAATGGTTAGAGTGCTGGGCCTAGAGTCAGGAAGACCTAAGTTCAAATCTGGCCTCGGACACTTACTAGCTATGTGACCCTGGGCAAGTCACTTTAACCTGTTTGGTTCAGTTTCCTCATCTGTACAGTAAGCTGGAGAAGGAAATGGCAAACCACTCCAGTATTTTTGCCAAGAAAAACCCCAAATGGAGTCATGAAGAGTCAGACAACAGAACAACCAAAATGGTTTTAAAAATAAAAAGATTTGTCTGTGTATCTATTGTCTGGTTTATACCTGACCAAACGATGTTTGTTTTTTATCATGGACGCCTTTGCAAATCTGGAGAAGTCTATAAGCCCCTTCTCAGAATATCTTTAAATGCATAAAATAAAATACACAGAATTGCAAAGGAAACCAATTAAACTGCAAATATCATAGTTAAGGCATTTTTTTAAGTCCACAGACCTCATATTAAGAATGCCTGATTTAGTACAACCTGTTCATTTTTTGAAGGAAGAAACCAAAAGAGGGAAAATGCCTTTACCGCAAGTTATAAAACCATATAACAGCTGATGTTAGAACACAGGTTCCCTGACCAATATTTGACTTTCACAAGTTTCAGGAGGATGAAATAGTCTTTAGTCAGAACAGGAAAAAATCTCGCTCCCACCCTCTACCCCCACTACATTTCACATTCTCAGAGAAGGCCATCACAATTGTTGGGTTAAGTTTTCAAAAAAATTCAAGTGACTTATCTTGCTCAAGTATGTGATACTGCCTGTGTAAAGAATCTTACTATCTACACAAGCTTAGATAAGCCCTGCCCAAATGCAGGTATCACTGAGGGTCATTATTAACAATGAACCCATTAAAAGAGAATAGCACACAGTGCTGTACTCCAAAGGATTTGCTGAATTAATGAAGGTACTTATGAGATAGATATAGATATAGATATAGACATAGATATAGATATAGATTAGATATAGATACAGATACAGATACAGATATAGATACAGATACAGATACAGATACAGATACAGATACAGATACAGATACAGATATAGATATAGATTCAAACTATTTACATCCTTTCCTCTGATATTATTTCTTGCTTTTTGTAGCACTATTGTCTCCTACCTATCTGACTTCACCTTCCTTACCTGGCTCTAACTGTGGATGTCCCTTAAGATTCTGTCCTGGATCCTCTTCTTTTCTCTTCTTTTCTCTTCTTTTCTTTCCCTTCTCTTTTCTCCTCTCTCTTTCTCTGTCTCTGTGTCTGTGTGTGTCTCTCCCCGTCTCTGTCTCTCTGTGTGTCTCTATCTCTTTCTCTGTCTCTCTGTCTCTGTCTGTCTCTGTCTGTCTCTCTGTCTCTCTCCCTCTCTGTATGTGTCTCTCTCTCCCTTTCTTTCCTTGAAAGGCATCTGGTAGAATAGTGGCTAGAGTGCTGGGCCTGGAATCAATGAGTTCAAAGCTGACCTCAAATACTTGCTAGTTGTGAGATGCTGGGCAAATTACTTAACCTCTCTTAGCATCAGTTTTCTCAACTACAAAATGGGGATAATGATGGCACTTACCTTGAGGATTAATGTGAGGACTGAGTGAGATGATATTTGTAAAAGAACATTTGGCACAATACCTGGCCCATACCTGGCAGTATGCAGATGCATATTCCTCTCTATTCCTTCCTTTCATCAGTGCTCAAAATAGCCTCATTGTCTTTCCCTCAATCTCACCCTTTTGCCAAACTTCCCAATTTCTTTTGGTGACACCCCCATTCTTTTAGTCTCCCAGTCTCCCGTTGGCTTTATCCTTGGCAGCTCATTCTGTATCACCTCACATACCCGATTCATTGCCAAATCTTGTCTTTTCTATCTCCACAACACCTCTAATATCCCATCCCCTACTCTCTGCTTACACATCCACCACCTTGGTTTAGGCCTTCAGCACCATTCACACAAACAATTGCTATGGCCATCTAATTTGTGGCACTGATTCATATCTCTTCCTACAACTAATCTTAGCACCCTTGCTAAAGAGATTTTTCCTTAAGTTCAGATTCTTTCTACCGGGAGAGCCTGAGGCTGGTGGATTGGTTGAGTTTCAACACTAGTAGAGCTAATGTAAATCTTGTGTCCTCACTAATACAGTGAGGCCTGGTATTGGAGGGCTACCAGACCATCTAAATAGGAATGAAGCAGGCCATATGAGGTGAAAAGGAGCAGGTTAAAACTTCTAAAACAATTAGCATTGGAATTGGACCGATGAATGGCCACTGTACTTCTAGCCTAGAAAAGATTAGGAGACTCGGTCTCAAAAAAAGGAAAAAAAAATTAAAATGCAACTATGTCATTCCACTATTCAATAAACTCTAGTTGCTCTCTATTTCCTCTAGCGTCAAATACAATCTCCTCTGTTTAACCTTCTAACCTACCCTCAATCATGTAGTCTAAGGTCCGATCAAACTGGCCTTTTCTTCATTTCTCTCACATGCTTCTCTATCTCCCATCTACATATCTTTATTCTGGCCAACCCACCACCCACCCCCATGCCTGGAATGTCCTTCTTCCACCTCTAATTCATAGGTCCCTCACTTCATTCAAGACACAGATCACTTTCTACATAAAGCTTTTCCTAATCTCCAACCCTAATGCTAATACTTTCTCTACCCTATTCTTCATTTATTATCTACATATTTATTCTGTATGTACTTGTATATGTTCATGTTGTCTCCAAATTAAACTGTGAATTTGGAGGGGAAGGCACTTCGTTTTAATTTTTTTTTTATCCCTAATGCTTAGCACAGCACCTGCCATGTAGAACTTACGAAACATTGTTAGAGTGATTGATGTAGATTCACCTTAATGATCAGATGCTATTTTAACATTGTTATCAATGACTCAGATAAAGGCATTCATGGCAAGCTTACTAAATTTGCTGATGATATAGAGCTGATAAGAAGAGCCAAAATCCTGGATGAGAGACTCAAGATACAAAAGGATCTCAAGCAGGCCAGCACATTACCTAAATCTAATAATATAAAACCTAATAAAGGATAAGTATAAGGCTTTTCCCTAGGTTCAAAACATTAACTTCACAAATACAAGATGGGGAGAGGCATGGTTAGTTGCAGTTTGAAATAAATCCGGAAAGCTCTTTAGGAGTCAAAAGGGTTATATGCCAATCAAAAACTATGAAAACATGACAATACCACTCCTCTTCCCTGACCAAACCATGTCTTGAATATTTGCATTCAGTTCTGGGTACTAAGTTTAGGAAGGATGGGATATTGATAAGCCAAAAGGCATTTGTGGCAAGACAACCAGAATGGTGAAGAACCTTGAATCTGTTATTACTCTGTGCCATGCACTATGCTAAATATTCAGGACACAAAGAAATGCAAATGTATGGTTATTGCCCTCAAGGAACTTACATTCTAATAGAGCAAGGGTAGACAACATGGAAAGAACTATACTCATACAAGATATATAGAGTTAGATAGAAATAATCTCAGAGGAAAGGTGCTAGCAGTGAGTGGAGTGGAACATGGTCTAGTGTAAAGTTCCAGCAAAAGGAGACTAAGAAGGAACAGTCAAATTGGTAAGAGAAGAGCCCGGAGAACAATGTCATAATCCATAGAAGACAGACTCTCCGGGACTAGAGGGTGCTCATGAGCACCAAATAAGGCAGATAGAGAAGGACCAGGACTAAGAAAAGATGATCAAATATGTTGATTAAGAGATCACTTGTAATGTTAAAGAGATCAGTTTCCGTGGAATGATGACGGCAGAAGGTGGATTGCAAAGTGTTGAGAAGTGACTGAGAAGAGAGAAAGCAGAGGTACCTAGTATAGACAATTTTCTCAAGGAGTTCAGCCAAGGAGGAGAGGAGAGATAGAGGATGACAGCTGATGGAGATTATTGAATCATGCAAAGAACCCTTTCCTAGGTTTAGGATTAGGAAAGAGTAAAGATTAGAAAGGGAGTAGGGATGACAGTAAGCCTGCCGGAAAGCAAGTGAGGAAATTTGATGAGGGATGCACGAAGGGAAGTTTGTCTTGGTAAGGAAAAGTGCTACCTCATTGTGTTGGGCAAGTGTGAAGGAGGAGATAACGGGCGAAATGTCTGAGAGATGGGCTAAGAGGAGGAAGACTGAAAAAGAAGCTTTTTGCAAATGGCCTCAATTTTTTAGGTGACCTATGAAGTCAGGACTTTAGCTGAGGGAGTGAAAGGAAGAAATGCCTAGCAACGAGGAGGGATGAAAAAGTTTATGATAGTCACTGTGGTGAATGTTACATTGAATCAATTAGAGAGATGTAAGAGGATTTCCCTGTTGAAGTTAGTGAACATTTGAGATTATGTAACATAAATTTGTAGTGGACCCAGTTAGTATGGGTTTTCTCTGGCTCCATCCAATTAACATTATTTAAATAAGAGGAAATGAGTCAGATGATAGGAGTAATCCAAGACCAAGATTTGGCAATGTGTGATCTGTGATAGCAAGAGAGGGTGGGAGATTCTTAGAGGAGAAAATAGTACAGAGTTGAGTTGGTTTACCAAGGAACTGAGATAAAGGAAAGAGAATATAGCCAGAGCCAGGTTGATGGCCATGTCATTGGAGGATCAGGTAAAGGAATTAGAAATGTTTAGCTGGGTGAAAAAAAGATTCAAGGGAGAAACAATTGTTCTCTTCAGATAATTTAAAGGGTTCTCATGCCCCCTTGCCTATTTAATGCTGGAGGTTGGGAGGGGGAGCAAATGCGTTCAGTTTGGGACAGGTTGAGTTTGCTGTGTCAATGGAACATCCAAGTAGAAACCCCTGGTGAGTAGTTAGAAGTGTAGAGCTAGAGTTTGGGGAGAGATCAGCACTGATGACTGAGATGTGGGAATGACCTGAATAAAGACGATCACTGGAACTGTCAGAGTTAATGAGATTGTTACCAGAGAAAGCATTAAAAGAAGGAGAAGAGAGCTAAGGGAAGCGATGAAACATAGAAATGTTCACATTTTGGAGAGGGCAAAGGAGAGAAGGAGGAAGACCCAAAGTCAGTGCCCTATCCTCTATGTCTGGCTCTTTCCTTCTCCCTGGCAATGTGTTGGGGAAAAGAGGAAAGGCCCTCCGTGATGAATTAAGGAACCTGGGTTCTCATCCTAGCTTTAGCACTTGCTGCATGCCATTTCGAACATCACTCAACCTCTCTGTGCCTTGATTTCCCTAGCCATAAACGGGCATAATAACACTTGTATGTACTTCATAG
Source organism: Phalanger gymnotis (assembly GCA_028646595.1). Classification (NCBI taxonomy): domain Eukaryota; kingdom Metazoa; phylum Chordata; class Mammalia; order Diprotodontia; family Phalangeridae; genus Phalanger; species Phalanger gymnotis. Next base: position 25,027 of record JAQQSZ010000080.1, on the reverse strand, counting down.
GACTAGAAAGTATATGGAAAGTTACTTTGTAAGCCTTAAAATGTTACAGAAGCATAAACTATCCTTATCAGCCTTGTTTTGTTTTCTCTTCTCCCGCCATCGCACTTACCCTGTACTTGTGAGTCCTCAAAGCTTGTGGGCAGGTAACTCTTTTGGTGCCTCTTTTTGCTTGTTTGGTTTCATCATTTATCACATAGGAAAGGGTTCTTTTTATACCCAAGGATGTCTTTAGTGGAATTGAAGGAAGAAAGCTTTTCATTCCTTGCCGAGACTTAGATAGCTCTGAGTCTAGATTAGGGGTTCTTAACGGGTGGATAGATTTCAGTGGGCCCATGAACTTGAATGGGAGGGGGTTACATATTTATTTTCACTAAACTTTGGTTTCCTTTCTATCCCATGTTTTCGTTTTATGCATTTAAAACCATTATTCTGAGTATGGGCCCATCACCTTCACCACATGACCAAAGGGGTCCACGATGTCCAAAAAGATTAAGAATATCTGATCTAATCACTCTTTCCCATGGCAACCCTTCAAATATAATGGCAGTGATGACGATTGCTAGCATTCATATGGCACTTTAAGGTTTGCAAAATGCTTTATATATATTGCCTCATTTGATGCTTACATAACAATCCTGTACTGTCCATAAAGTAAGGACTGTTTTCCCCATTTTCTGGATGAGTGAGCTGAGGCTGAGTATTTAAGTGATTTGCCCAGGGTCACACCACTAGCAAGTGTCTGAGGGAAGATGTGAACTCAGGTCTTCCTGAGTCCAAAGTCTCACATTCTATTCACTATGCCAACTAAATAGAGCTCTGCTATCTTAGCAAAGATAAGTTATCAGAGTAACTGCTACCTTTTAGAAAACCAAGTCTTGGTGCAAAAGGCCATCAAAGTAACATTTTCATCTCAAACATGAGGAAGTTAGACAAGATGACATCTAGGGTTCCTTCTCATTCTAAAATACTGATTTCATGCATGTGGTTGATTCTGGGAAGAATTATGAAGCAGGCACATTTCATATTCAGTGCCCTCCCCATCACTATCCCAGGTGCCCATGCTCCTGGTCACCCAGAAATATCCACCCATGGCTCTTCTCTTTGGAAAGCATACCAGACATTTCCTATATTTCGCTCCTACCAAAACTCACTTTGTGAAGTTCATGTCTATTTGAAGACAGACAATATTTTTGAGGCATATAAGTGCCAGAATGAGTAGTACTTAACTTGGAGTCAAGACCTAAGTTCAAATCCTGCCTCAGATACTAGCTAGATGTGTGACTTTCAGTAAGTCTTTCAGTTTTCTCGTCTGTAAAATGAAGATGACAACAGCATCTACCTCACAGGATTGTTGTGGGGTTCAAATGAAATTATAGATATATAGATATAGATGTATAGATATATCAGTACCTTGCAAAACTTAAAGTACTAAATGAGTATTAGTTATTATAATGATGATAATTATTATAGCCCATTTAGTCCATCTCCTTCGTTTTCTAGATGAGTGAGCCTAGATCAACATAGCAGATGTCTTAGCACCCTCTCTAAGCCTGGCTGGTCCTTTCCTCATATTCCCCTGACAAACAGGGCAAGGAAAAATTAGCATTGCCCCTTTTCAACCTCTCTGACATTTTTGGGCCTTACCTCTGCTACCATCTGTCCTTCAAAATTCATTTCATCCTGTTTGTAGCCCCTTATTGCTGTCATCTATGGGCCTCCTAATTACTCTTCTTCTTCCCCAATAATTGGAATATCCATCTCTTCTTAATCGCTCTATGAACAACCTGGACTCCCAGCTTTTCAGTGTTAACAATTTCCATGATCACCTCTCTTTCCAGTTTACATTGGCCTTGCAAAGGAGTGATCATGTATCAGCATTCTCCCCACCCAGATTCCTAGTTACGGTCCTTCGTAGCTTTTCTTACAGCTTTTCACTAAACTAAGCTGTCATGGAATTACTGTTGCCATCATTAGCGAGCTCTCTCCCCGACTCTAGTGCTGTCTCCAAAACGGAAAGTTATGAATAGTGGAAAAATTGTGCCTGTGTTCAAGGGCATATTGGTAAATGTTTAACACTCAGCTCTCCAGTAAAGTTTAATCTGCATTATTAACTCTTTCTCCATCACTTTCTTAAATCTAGACAATCAACAAAGTAATAAATCAAAGCCTGGTTTGCAATGTTTGTTGATTTTTTAGGATCAAACTGAAAATTTAACAATTGGATCTCATGACCCAGCTCTAGCACTCTGCTTCATATGCTCAATCTGAATCAAAATCTCATTTTTCCACATAGCATTTAGTGGCTTTAGAATGCATGTTTTATAAAGGGAAATGTTCTCTTTGAGTTTAAATAAAAGAATAGCAACTCATATTTTACAGTATTTTTGATTTCCCAAGCACTTTTTCGTAGCAATCCCAAGAGGTAGTGCAGTATTAGTTGACTAGAGTGCTTTAAAGTTTACAGAGCACTTCAGTTGTGTCATTTGAGCCTCATAACTACCCTGTGGGGTGGGTGTTGCATGCATTATTACTTTTATTTTATGAATAAGGAAACTGAGGCTCAGAGAGATTGAGAAACTTGCCTATGATTATGTATCTAATAAGTGTGTGCCAAGAGTGGGATTTAAACCCTAACTCCAAGTCCAAAGCATGTTCTAGTATCATCATCTTTTTTGGGATAATAAAATCGAGACAAAGGCAACGTGACTTGCTTAGAATGTTTAGACTCTACTTAACCCTTTCCCATCCTTCTCCACAGATTCCTGTTATGGGAGGGGCTTTTATGGATTCACCAAATGAAGACTTTAGTACCGAGTACTCCTTGTTTAGCTCGTCGGCCAATGTCCACACGGCCACTTCGGGGCCAAACCAACTGGAAGACCCACCTCGTTCTTCCAACGATGCCATCTTATTATGGATTGCCATAATAGCCACCATTGGGAACATTGTGGTGGTAGGTGTTGTCTATGCCTTCACCTTCTGAGCAAAATGAAGATTGAGCAGTTGGTGAGCATGAGGCCTGACTCTGCTAAGTGGAAGGAGTGCTGGTAATCACGTGTGAAACAGAATCCTGCTGGCATGGACAGCCAGTAACTGCGTGTGCTTCTTTTCCCTATCCTTGTAGATAGAATTAGGCCATACTGTGCCAACATACCGATTGCCTCATCGTGCAGTTCTTACCAAGGTCTAGAAATGAAAGTGGACAAACAGGGCCAGCCTTCAGTTTTTTACATAGTCCTTTCAAAGCCTGATGGTAGAAACTTGAATAGTGCTAAAAATCAGTATTGTACTTTGAAAATTCATAGTTTGGTTTTGACAGACAACTGCTATGCCTAATAGAGGCTCAAAGTTCATTTGGAAAACTAGGGAAAAAAGATTAACTTGTACATTTTTTCCTGCTTTTTTTTTTCTCTCCACTTGGATTTCTGTTCTTTTTGTGGGTAGAGAAGGGAAGGTACTTAGAAAATGAGATCTGCCACCAAAAAGCTAAGCTATACGGTACTCAAATACTAATGTTTTATGATAGGAATAAAGATGCTTTCTATCTCCTTCCAAAAATAAGAGATTGTTGTAACCAGATACTACCTTAGATTTGATGTGGTCCAAACCTTTCATTTTCCAAATTAGAAAAACGAGGCTCATACAGGTATTGCCTAAGGTCACATAGCTAACCCACAGTAGAACAGAGAACAGAACCCAGGTTTCCTGGTTCCTCAGTCACTGCTGTTTCCATTCCCTGGTTTCTCTTTCAGGAAAGGAGAAACAATGCTTGATAAGCTAATTCAAGGATACTTAAAACTCTTCCACATAAAAGAACAGCCACACTGGCTACATTTCAAAGTCTGAAATGATCATTATATGATTTAATATCTCTTGAATATACTTTTGCATGCCTCATTTTATTCCCAACTGAGAGAATAATGCTAAATAAGGCAATCCCTGGATGAAAGAAGAGGTCAAGAATTACTGAGGGCAGAATCTCTCCCACTAAGGCTCAAATCAAAGAGTCTTTCTCTTTCTTCCATAGAAATTCTGCTGCCCCAACAGCCTCAAGACACAGACAACCCCATGGGAAATGGAAAGTGAAAGGGGAGGGGAGCTTCTTTCCAGGAACCTAGAGTTCTTTCTCTCATTATTATAAGAGGAGCTACTACTGTAAGTCTACTATGTGGGTATTTTTTTGTGAACTAGAAAATTAAAACACAGTCTTCTGCCCTTGGGGTGGCAAATATTACTACAGAAAACTTAGATTTGCCCAGGCCATCATCCAGGGGAATGAATGATATTTAGGACAGAGAAAGAAAAAGCCTAATTTTCTGAGTGACACCATTAAGGGATTACTACTGAGAAACTATGGCAACAGAATTATGTCTGACTATGCCTGCAGATTGACTCCAAAAGAGAATTGGCTATATCTCTTTTTTACAACTGGACATCCAGGACTGTTAATATTCAAGTGGAGGTCTCTGAAAGTTTGCAAAGCATGACTCATGTTACCATTGTACTCTAACCATCAGAAAATCATCTTTATATGAAGAAAGAAGTTTTGGTAGGCCAGTTGGGAAACCAGCTTTATACAGCTATGGCTACGGGTTATTCTCTGGATTTGTGGTTTGGCCATATTTTCTTATTGTTTTTTTTTTTTCTAAAAAGATTATTTCAAGCCTGTAAGGTAAGGTTTTCCTGACCACTGAAGTCTTTGTTGCAAAGATTACTTAATTTATCAGCAAGCATTTATTTAATGTTTCCTGTATGTCAGGCACTGTACTAAGCACTGTGGGTGCAAAGACAAAAAAATTAAAAAAGAAATAGTCCCTGCTTTCTAGAAGCCCTTTTGATCACTTCAGGCCTAGAGAGATAGTGCGAGTTGCTAATGCCCGGGAGACATAGGGTCTTAAGACTGTGGAAAACCACTCTGGGCTCTGTAAACATTTGTTATTGGCTTGGTTTCCCTTTCCCCAGGATCACAAAATCTTACAAGTAGAAGGAGTTGAAGAGACCATCTAATTCAGCTCCCACTCAAGGCATGGATCCCATTTATAGCATCTCCAGGAAGTGGTCATCTAGCAATCTGCTAGGATTGCACTGGGCCTGAAGGTCTCTTGTAGTCCAAAGTGGGTGGGAATGAGGGAAATCAGGTAAAGCAGGAGAGAGAGAGAAGGAAGCAATGTGTAGCTCAGAGACCTTGGAGGATAACTTGGTAATCCAACAATACCCCCTTACGGTTTTCTCCTGTCTTCTTAGTTTCTGCTAGGTATCGAGGATCGTTAGGATTTGGGAAACAGATACCAATAAAATTCAACTCCAAATACGATCCCACAATTTTCAAGTTCCTATTTAATCCCTTCTATTGCCTCAAGTAGACAGAGAAAATAAAGATGGTAGTTGTATCCTAACGATAATAGTAATAATTATAACTGACATTTATATGAAACCTTAAGATTTGCAAAGAACTTTATATGTATCTTATTTGAGCCTCACAAAAATTCTGTGAGGCAGGTGCTATTCTTATTACCAGCGACCAATTAATGAGAAAAGGAAGTGAGGCTTGATTTTCAGCACCTCTAACCAAAGTGAGTTAGGGTTAGGCTATTGGGAGTCAACCTGGCACCTTTTGGCTAATAAAACATGACCTGTTCCAGCCAGGAAAAGTAGATCACTAGTTCAAATGGTCTTCCATTGTTTTTGGTTTTTTAGTAGGGCAATTAGGGTTAAGTGACTTGCCCAAGGTCACACAGCTAGTAAGTGTGTCAAGTGTCCAAGGCCAGATTTGAACTCAGGTCCTCCTGACTCCAGGGCCGATACTCTACTCACTGCACCACCTAGCTGCCCCAGGTCCTCCATTTTTAAAAGGTTCAGTTACCAAGTGATCAAAAATGGGGCTTCAAAACCTTTAGGTTCATGCAGCCCTGAGTTTAGATAATTTAGAAAATAATTTGTAGATCTTGGCCTAAACTAAGACTGGGTATGTCATTAACAGCTAATAAATATTAACTCCAAAGGGCAGAATAGGGCAAATGAGTGGAATTTCATAAGACCCTATGACTTATAGCTAGAAGACATCTTAGACATCAGCTAATCTAATCCCATAATTTTCTGAGGCTTGGGGAAGTTAATTGGTTTGTTTAAATTCACACAGGTAGTAAGCAGAACCCAGATCCAGTGATTCTAAATTCATTATTCTTGAGTAGGCAGATTTAAATTCAATATGAAGAAGGGCTTTCTAATAATCAGAGCTATCCAACAATACTATGAATACTGTGGGATGCATTAGAACAGGCAATGAGTTCTCTATCACTGAATATTCAGTTCCATTCAAGAACCATTTATTAAATATTTATGGTATGCAAGCACCATGACAGACACTTGAGAAATGAAAACAAAAACGAAAGTCCCTTCTCTCACATTCAATTGGAAGGTTATAACACATGAACACAAATAAGTAACTGTGAAGTAATTGGAGGATGGGTTCAGGGGAAAACTGTAACAACCGGGAAAATTAGGAAATACCCCAGTAAGAGGTGACACCTGAGTTGAGCTTTGTGGGGAATGAGGAGTTCCAAGAAGCAAAGATGAAGAGGAAAGCATTACAAGCAGCCTCTGCAAAAGCATGAAAGTGATCCATATTTAAATATCAAAGACATTATAGAGGAAATTCACAACCATTGAACCTTAAGTTCTTTCAAACTTTGAAATTTTTATCATGATACGAAAGATTATTTATAGGATTGTAAATCTCCAAATGGGGTCAATGCTTTAGCTCACAGACCTTGGGTCTTTTAGACATATGGGTCTATTCCTTCACTTCTAATTAGAGAATATTGACTACCAGAGTCCACCATGGATCATACTAAACCCTTAGAACTCATGGAGGCACCACTAGTCATTAGGGTACTTTTCTGATCCTGCCTACCTTGCCACCAGTGCTATACCTGGGGTAAATTGCCCCATGTGTCATAAGATTCTGTCATTCAGCAGTCCTATATATCTTATGATCTCTGTTTCTAAGGTGACCTTTTCTCCTTTTCTGAAAGGAATATTTTTAAACCATATATTCTTCACACCACTCTTGCATTAATGTGTGGGTGTGTTTTCTTTGTTGTTTCAGGTGATGTATTCCAAAGAGTCACTGGTTATCTTAGAATTATAACACTCTGAAATCTCTGAACTTGAAGGGACACCAGAGGTCATCTAGTCTAGCTTTCTATTCATATTATTAATCACTCCCAACAAGTGATCTTGAATGATGGTAAATTCACAATTCTTTGTGGTAGCTCATTCTATTTTTTGTTAACTCCAATCATCAAGAAGTTTTTTGTTTTTGTTTTGTTTTGTTGTTTGGAGGGGGAAGGCAGGGCATTTCGGGTTAAGTGACTTGCCCAAGGTCACACAGCTAGGAAGTATGTCAAGTGTCTGAGGCTGGATTTGACTCCAGGGCTGGTGCTCTACTTGCTGAGTCACCTAGCTGCCCCCATCAAGAAGTTTTTATTTACATTGACTCTAAAGTGAATTCCCTGTCTCTTCTACACACAATTCACAGAGTTAGAGCAAAGGGGTATTGTGTTCCCACTACAAGATTTGGCAAGCTACACAATGATCATGGACCACAGACCATCAATAGACAAGGCAACAAGAATTTATTTGACTATAATCTCATAATCTAGAGTACTTTTTTAACCTTTTGAGTTCTCAAAATGCACAAACATAGTGAAATGACAGTTTCTGGGGTGTGACCACAGCCCAGATCCTATTCCTTAATACATGCCCACCGAATATTCATTCTTATTGCCCTGTTTCCCTTCCAATTAAGGGTTTGCCAACATTTATCTTTTGACCACATTTGCTGGAGTTGTTTCCATATTTTAATTCTTCATCAGCACCTTCATCATCACGATGAAGAGCCTCTTCTACCTTTACCAGTGATCTGTCACCCTGATTCATGTGTCTTTTGTCTTCATGTCTCAACCTTTGAAAACCTTCTGGAGGGTTCTCCTGGTACCTTTAGTCTAGAGCAGGAGTTCTTAACCTTCTTTGTGTCATGTCCCCTTTTGGCAGTCTGGTGAAGCCTACAGACCCCATTTCAGAATAATGCTTTCTAAAAGAACCTCATAATTAAAGGGAATGTTAAATTTCAGTTAGAGGTTAATTAAAATGAATATGGAATTGTTTTGCCATCTCAGTTCATAGACTCCTTGAAATCTGCCCATGCTTGCCAGTTTGAGACCACTCCCTACCCCACACACACCTCCCAATCTGGAGGAATGTGCACACCAGGGCTGTGATAATTTAGTATAATGGTGTGTTGACTATTTCCTTCTGGGCAGTGGGGGAAACCTCAAGAAATTACTGAGGTCAGCACCCTGCCTCTAGGCAGATGGTTATCTCTTCTTATCCAGGGACCCACTGGAGAGCTCTATTACCAATTAGCTGGATTGGCATCTGGCCATTTTCAAACTAAGTTTTAAATGGACTCCCTGGAAGGCAGCCAGATCACTTTAGGATAGGATCCCTCAGCAGGAGGTTCATTAGATACAGCCCCCATATTATGGCAGCCTCTGTTGTCTATCAGTTGCAAAGGACAGCTCCTCTCCAGTAGTGTGACTCATAACAAAAAGCCTCAAAAATGAACTCTGCTTGTACCAATGCTTCTGAGCATGATAATAAAATATAACCTCCAGGAAGCTTTCAGCCAAAGCAGTCATTTTAGTGTCAACTTCCCGGAAATCTCATTCTTGAAGAACATGACAGGGAGGAATCTTCCTCTGCACTTGGAAAATAAATATATATGTAGGTGTGTGCATACATATGTGTATATATATGTATATATGTGTGTGTGTGTGTGTATACATATATATAAATTTATATACGTATGTGTGTGTCTATAGTGCAGAAGAAATAAACACCATGGGAGAGAATCATGAAATAAAGCATAGCTCCATTCAGCAAGGAAATTATAAAGTAAATGGGTAAGATGAGACATAATATGCAAGAAAATGTAACAACTGAAAATAGAAGCAATATGAGGCCATAAAGCAAGAGGTATCATATGGCAAAATATCTCAGCTTTTTAGCACACTTATCTATACGACATTCAAATCACTTAACTTCTCTGGGCCTGACTTTCCTCATCTATAAAATGAAGGAGTTGGGTTAGATGACTCTGATGTCTCTTCTAGCTCTAAATCTATGTGTCTATGACATGAATGGGTGTTATAGACAATAAGGACTATGAGGTCATGTGACATTGAGCTTGCACTCATTAAATAACAATTCATAGAATAATTAGATGAATAGCTCACTTTTACATAAAACTTTAAGGTTTATAAGGCAAAGTGGTTTCAACATTCCCTGAATAGCAGACCCTATTTTCATTGTTACATTTCATTTAACTGAGCAATGGAAAGACATATAGTGACAAACAGGCTGCACAATATTTCCAATGATGACTTGCATGAAAGAAGTGGAATATAAGATGTCATCAAGGGCATGTGTGGTAGGAAAATAAGTTTATCAGTCATGTGTCAAGAATGAGGCATGACAGGTAACCAGTCTGGATGCTGATTTCGCATCTTTGAAATGCTAAAAGAACCAGAGGAAAGCTTTTAGTACCTTGGACAGCTACTCAACGGAAGACTAATGGGAAGGAATTTTAAAAACTTTCACAGGATGATAAGATACAAATGAAAGAGCTTGCACTAGTGAAAGGAGTATCCACACAGATGAAATCTCAGATCCATTGAAATATGGTTGACATTTATATGATGCTTGCTGGCTACAAATGTCTTTACCTCTGTTAACTTATCTGGTCTTCATGTTAAGCCTGGAAGGTAAGCAGGGTGACTATCCCCATTTTACAGATGATGAAATCAAGGCTCAAGAAGATTGAGTGATTTACCCAAAGTAACAAAGCTTATGAGGAGCAGAATGAGAATTTAAGCCTAGGTCTTTTTACTCCAAAACTAGTGCTTGATTGTTTTTACACTATAGGGTTCCTTATTTCCTTTAATTTTTATCACTAACACACTACTCCTTAGTGAAAGACAGGGCATCTGAGCTGATCAATAAACCGAGGATCACCAACTTGCACCAAACTGTGACATAATTGCATCTTCCCTCAAATTTCTTATAATTGTTGCTTAGTAAGAGCAATCCTAAAAGAGTCTAATTTTGAAAAGACAGATTTGAATCAATTATTGAGGTGTCATGAGACATCAGGAAAATGAGCATGAGCAGAGTTTTGAGTTACAACCATTATTTGTATAATTTGGAAACAATATGAATTTCTATGTAGTTGTATGATTGTTAATGTAATATGGATTTCATTGAGTCATTGAATCTGGGCTACATTTATTTTAAACTTAGTGTTTTACTGAAAGTATTACGAGTGGAATTGTGGCCCAAACTTCAAATATCCACATTTCTCACTTCTCACCCTCTAATATTACACTTTGTCCCTATTGCCTCCATGTTCTACTTGGCACAAGGGCAGAGTCTTATACAGCAGTGATTCCTGTGCATTTGTGGGCTATGACCCTTCACCTCACTCCCTCCAATAGAAAGTTGAGGCAAGAGCACTGCAAGACTGGGATTGTATTTCATATACCCATATAAAACATCAGAGCTGAAATCTTAGAGGTCATAGACCTATCAAATCTGAAAGCATAGAAGGCACTTGTACCAAAGAAAGGAATGCTAGATGGAGCTGGAAAGAACTCTGGAGATCATCTCACTCAATCCCTTTGTTTTAAAGATGAGAAAACTGAGAATGAGGGGTCAGAAGCAATTTTCCCAAAGTTATTTTTCTTCTCTTGGAATCTTGCCAAGGGTATTTATGTAACATTGAGCCAACCTGTGGATTTGATCAATTGGTCTCTTCATTGGGGAAAACAAATCCATCAGACATTATTTATTTGGCATTCTCTTAACCCTGGAGTGGATAGAGGCAAAACTCTTCAAAAGAAATCCTGTTAGCACAGTCCTCCCAGAAATGAATAGACCTCCATGTATCACCCCAGTGTTTCTGAAACTGCTCGACATACCCTTTATTTAGTCCACAAGAAGGCCTAGGTAGGGGAGCCAATATTTCCTGTATTAGCAGGCTGCCTCACTAACCCGTTAATGACTTTTATGCATAGTGTATGCTATGGATACTTTTAAAAGTACCCAAGACTCATTGCCTATGCATAGGATCATAGAATACAGTTGGTGACAATATTTGCTATGAATATAAAAAATATAGCTAAGGATTCAAAGCAGTAAAAAAATGTAACAATTGGTAAAACAATAAATCATATAGGAGTTCTGAATAGTCAAAGAGTGCTGTGGACCAGGAAGACTTCAGAGGGGTTGAGAGTTGAGCTGGGTCTTAAAGCATGGGTAGGATTTCTATAGGCAGAGTTGGTTACTAACTAGGGAAGAAGGATGGGAGTTGGAGGAAGTTACAAATGTGGGGAATAGTTTATGTGAAGAATAAAAGGATAGAGTACTAACGATCTTAACAGAAAAGGCTGGCTGGTGCATTTTATAAACGTCTGCAGTTAGCCAATCGCAATAGGAAAGGATCTGATAAATGGACATACTGAGAAGCAGATTGGTGGCTAAAGCTTGTATAAGCTGGAGCCTACACAAGCTGCTTGCTCTATGGCCTTTTGAAAAATTCCCTTTTTGGTCCTCCAAGTCTGAGAAACACGGGGGAGAGGGGTGAAAAGTTTGTTTGTTTACAAATATACAACTAGGTGTCATGGATTAAAAGCCAGTCTCACTCAGCCTCACTCACTTGGGTTCAAGTCCTTCCTCTGACACTTACTCTGTGACCTCAGGCAAGTCATTTAGCCTCTCTCCAGGTCTACAGGCATGTCTCTAAGACTAACATTGCAGAAGATTTGCTAATCTGCATTAGTAGAAGGAGTTTTCTCATTGGGAGCTATCTAGACAAAAATAAAATTAAATGATCCATTGCCATTTCTTTTCTTTTCCGTGGCCCTAGATCTTTTGTGGTTTTGAATTGGTCGATGTGATCTCTGTATAGACTGACATTCTACTGAAACTTTATTCCTGTGACAGGAAATGTGAATGACACATACAGGGGGCACTGGGATTTAGTATTTCCCTGGAAGCTTTACTAGTTTATTGGATGAAAAGATACTTTAACAGTTCTTTGAATGTCCTTTCCTACTTAAATAATTAGGGAATTTCCCTAATGTTGTTAATATTGTCTCTCTTTTCTTGTCTTTTTAACTTTGTTAAAAATAATATTGATTAAAGTAATATTTAAATGTGCTTTTACAGATCTAGTTCACAAACCTAAAAGGTTGTTTTTTCAATGTAGACTACTTTTGTTCAGTTGGCTTTATATGGAGTGTTTATTACTATTCTATTGTCATATTATAACAAACGTCTTCTTCGTAAATGCTTGGTACTAGTTTGTCTGTAGATACAGAGCTTTCAATAAAGAATATGGTCAATAAAATATGAAAACCTTGGAATATCTGATGTAGTTGAATCTATAGGTTGTACATTTTGTAACAACAAATGGGCCCAAGGACTCAAGCATCCTGACTTCTCCATTAGTGAATACGCAAGTTATAGAATAGTCACATTTATCCAGATCAGTTGGGAATAAGCAGTTCAGGTATCCAGATGAGCCAGAGATTCAATAATTTGGGGAAATATTTATTGAGCACCTACACTTGAGGAGACGCTGTGCTCAGCAGAGGAAATACAAAGGTGTATAAGATTTGGTCCCAATGACCAAGAGGCAAGCAATGTAGTAAGAGAGATAAGATGGGGATACACACAATTGTAATTTAGAATGTAATGTGGGAGGAGCATAACATGCTATGAAATGCTGAGATTGGAAAAGTCTCTTCTAGCCTGGGAGGGAAGACTTCCTGAAGGAGGCAGCATGGGAGCCAGGCCCATGTGGCACTGGAGGCTGGCCTTGAAAGATGGGAAGTATTTCAATTCAAGAAGGAGGGATTGGTGAAGGTGGAAGTTACTCCAGGTACAGGATAAGATGACACAGAACAGTGTTGGATAAGTTCAAGGATAAGTGAGTTTGGCTGGAAATATGATAAGTGAAGAAGAGGAATGGGAAATGTCACTGGCAAATTAGTTTCATATTTTGGAGGGCCCTGAACTCTAGGTGAAAGAATTTGTATTTTTTTCAATAGGTAGAGGGAATCCAGTGAAGATCTTTTTAGCAGGATGAGATGACCAAATTTATACATTAGAGGGATTGATCTGGAAATAAAATATAAGATCAGTTAAAAGGGAGAGAATAGAGAAGAGAAACAATGGGAGTACATTAAAAGAGTTCAAATGAGAAGGGAATGACGACCTGAACAAGACTGGTAATAGCAGAGATAGAAAGCTAGGGAAAGATCTGAAAAATAATGAGGAGGTAGAATCAATAGTATTTGTTTTAGTTTTGGTTTTTTGGCAGGGCAATTGGGGTTAAGTGAGTTGCCCAAGGTCACACAGCTAGTAAATGTGTCAAGTGTCTGAGGACAGATTTGAACTCAGGTCCTTCTGACTCCAGGGCCAGTGCGCTACTTACTGCACCATCTAGCTGCCCTGAATCAATAGTATTTGACAAACAGATATCAGGAGTGAGGGAGAGGGTGGAGACATGATTATAGATGGATTGTGGGTTAAGTGAAATTGCAATGGAGACTGTTGGGGATCTCAGCACAAATGTTCCAGAGCCTCTCAAAGTATAGATTAGAGCATATTTCTAAAAGATTAGCTATGATCCACAATTGTTTCTGTTGATCTATTTACAGGCAAGCCATGGAGATACACAGCACATATTTGGGGTGAGGTGGTATGTGGGAAGGGGACCTAATTATTCCAAGAAGTCTTGGGGTGGTTAATCTGATTCTGACCCACTAGAATCAGGAACCAGCTCAGGCCAGAGATGTCTATTCATGGCCCTGATTCCAAGAGGGTGTGAGGAGAAACAGCTTCCATCTTCATTTTGAGGCTCCCTCTCTGTTGGGACAGTCAACTCCAGCTCTTTCTTGGACTAGCAAGGAGGAAGAGGATTTCTCTTAAAACACCAAGGGATCACCAAAAGCCCAGGATACAGCCTTTCCTACAAGAGGGCTCCAGATTAAAACTTACAAGTCTGGATCTCCTGGAAAGCCAATTCATGGGGTTAGGCTTTCTTATTAACCCTTTCAACGGTGGCATCCTCCTGATGGCTCCCATCTTTTCCTCTGAGAATTGTTATATATACATATATATATATGTATATATATGTATATATATATATATATATCACCTTCTGATGGGTGAACAGCACAGGGAAGCATTGGCTTAAGGAATTCCCTACCTTTCATATTCATAAAGTAGCCTCCTGGGCTAGAAATCAATCTCAGGAGCAGTGTTCAGTCACTTGTGCCCAGGAAGAGAAGGAGCAGCCAGGGACTTATGGACTTCTATTTCACCTAGGCAAGCACATGTTCTCACTGCCCTGTGCACTCAGACATCAGGAGAGCAAAAAAAAAAATTCCTCACCCCTCCAACAAGTCCGCAGGAGAGATATCAAAAAGGATGGCTTGAAAAAAAGGAGAGAAGCTATCTCTCCCTTCCGTTTGTATAGCTTAGAGAGTTGACATGTCTTCATGGTTTAATCTTGAATCATGTTTGATGTGGACAGCAGACTTGGGACCCATAAGGACCAACCAAGGGCCACAGATCTCACTTGTTCCATAGCAACAGACCAGAGTATGTTTTGCACTGGAAAAGCCCAGGGTTCATGCTCAACTCAATCACCCCTGTTATGGAATGCCTCTGCTTATTACAAAAATTTTGCTTTCATTGTACCGAAATCTATTTTGCTATAACTCCCATTTGTTGTGCCTAGTTTTTCCATCTGGGGCCAAGATAAACAAATCAAATACCTCTTCCTTCTGACATTTCTTCAAATACTTAGTATAGTTATCATGCTACCCTTCACCTTGCAGGTCTCATCTTCTCAAGGCTATGTATCTCCAGTTCCTTCAAACAATTCTCATATGAAACAGTTTCAAGTCCTGCACCATCCTGGCTACCTTTCTCTGTACAGACACCAACTTGCTTGATCCTATGGAGAAGTATAGCAATAAATAAGAAATGTTCCATAACATAGAAGTTTCTTGTCTAAGAATATGTAACAGTAAAATTAAGGCATATTGGGGTACAAAATTCTGAGCACGATCAATTTATTAATAAAGCATGAATTTACCAATAAATAGGATTTCAGTTTCTCCAGCAAGCTAAGATCCTGAATAAGGGTGACAGCTCTCTTTTATGGTTTTAAGGCATATAGATGATGGGAAAGTTAGCATCATAGATGGAAGAAAATATTATTTGATGAAAATTGGGAATGAGGGCTAGCAACTATCTCCTCCTTTCCTCCTGTAACTAAGAAATGTTCATTGTTTGAGTCCAGCTACATCTTCAAGGACAGAGGTAGCAAACTAGACTTCTCTGGATAACAAACCCTTGGCTAGCTTGGTGGTATAAAGATTCTAGACAAGACTCACTGCTGTCCACCTGCATCCTTTAAGGGTGACATTTCCTTTACACAAAAATACAACAGTGATTAACAGGAGAACTGGATTTCTAAATTAAACTCACTACAGGACCACGAATTTTTGGACTAAGGTTAGAGACAAAGAATCATGATTTAGGCAGTTACAGGACAAAATCAATCAATTGTGAACAGGTTAAGTAAAAAAGACAGAATCAATCTGGTTATTTCAAAAGCAAATAATGTATGTATACATATAATCAAGGGTACATTGGCAAATGTCTACCAATCGACTCTTCAAGAAAAAAGCACACAAAAAACTCACATATTAGTTTAATCTGCATTATTAACATTTTCCCCATTACTTTCTTAAGTCCAGCCAATCAACAAAACAGCAAACCAAGCTCTGATTTGTAGTGTTTGCCAGCTTCTGGGATGTAAATTTCCACACTGAAAATTCAACAATTGGCCCTCACCAACTCCAGCTGGCTCCAGCACACCCCTGCGTTTAACTGTGATATGAAGTAGAAAGTAATAAGTGCATAGAAAGGGGATCTTACAGAAAACAAAACAGCACCTTATGTAGTGGGTAGAGCAGGAGATATCAGACTATCTGAAGTAATCAAAGAAAATCTCATAGAGGAAGAAAAAAATTGAATGATAGAGTCATAGAATTTAAAGCTAGAAGGGACTTTCAAGATCTTCTAACCCAATCATGTCATTATACAGATGAAAAAAGTAAAGCCCACAGAACTGAGGAGACTGGCTCATGCTTAGAGAAACAGTATGGCTAAAAATGTGAACCTAATTCCCCTGACTAAAAACCCAGCTCTTCTGTCACTGTATCACAGCTCTGATATCTAAGATATGAATAAGCAAAGTTGACATTGAACCTGAGAAAGACAGGGTAAAAGCACAGAACTGGGAGTGAGGGTGGCATGTTTTGAGGACAGTGAGTAGACTGGTGTAAAAGGAATGTTTGGGGAAGTTATGGGAAATAAGGCTGGAAAAATCAGTTGGGGCCATGTAACGAAGGGCCACAAAATCCTTGCTGAAGAAGTTGGGAAGTTGGACTTGATCCTATAGCAGTGAAAGAAAAGTGATCTAATGGGCACAATATTTAAGAAAAGCTGTTCTGTCAGCATGTGTAGCATGAATTGGCCAGTTGGGAGTCTAAGAAGAGAGACATTTTGATGAAAAGAACAACGGATCTTGGGCCAAATTGTGAAAGAAGGAGGATGAGACAAAGTCAAATCAGTCAATCAATGTACATTTAGTTAATGAACACCTAGTTTGGGCCAGGTGTTGTGCTAAGCACTTAGAATTTAAAGTCAAAACTGAAATAGCTTCTGTCTTCCATTCTATTGAGGGAAACAGCATGTACACACCTAAGTGTATATAGATACAGGAATGAAAATACTGCATGTGGTGTATAGTATGCGCTATATCCATTACATATACATGTTTTATAAATGTGTATGTGTGTGTATGATAATTTTAGGGAGTGAGCCATTAGCAGCTGAGGGGATCAGAAAAGGATATATATATGGTGCTACTTTAGCTAAGTTTTTTAAGGACATTAGGGATTCAAAAAGTGAGAAGTGAGGGCATTCCAAGCATGGGGCTCAGCCTTTGCAAAGGAGAGAGGATATGAAATGTCCTGGATGAGAAACAGAAAAGTCAGTTTGGCTAGACTGGTGTATAGGTAAAGGGAAATGGTGTAAAATATCCTTGGAAAGGCAAATCAGAACAAGATTGTGAAGGATTTGTGTCAAATAGAGGAACTCATATCTGATCCTAGAAGCAATAGGGAGCCACTGAAGCTTAAGAGTTGTCAGTATTTCTCAAAGGTTGAAGAGATGATGGATGAATAGAACAAATTATCTGAGTCATCTTTATTTACTTGAGAAAATGTCTTCCATGCTCATGAAAAGGATCCCACATGGGGAGGCACTTCCTCCCTAAGCGAGAAAGACAGAAATCATCTAGAACCAATATTGCTATTAAAAGTGTCATACAATGAGCCCTAGGTTCAAAGTTAGAAAAACTTGGGTCAAGATAGAAATAGGTAATTTTGAGCAAATTCCTTTAATTTCATAAGCCTGAACTTCCTCATGTATAAAGTGAGAATAAAATTACTTCCACAACACACCATACAGGATTATTGTGAAGAAAGCATTTCGAGAGCTGGGAAGCCCCATGTCAAAGGGAATTGTTCTGATAGCATCTGCCCATATACATCAGGTTCTGATTTTTACAAAGTTAACTTTAGTGTAATGACTTGAAGATGAAAGATTTCAATATTTCGTGTCTATAAAAGCAGGCATGATTACAAAATTAAAAGAGCAAAGGGTTATCCATTTTCAAAAAAGTTGCATTTTGTGATAAGATTAGTCAGTCTTTGGAGCATGTGCTGACTGACTTTCTTTGCCTGGCTCTAATCCAATATGTGGAACTTTGGGGAGCTACGTTTTTGACTGAAATTAATGTTAAATAAATAAATAAATAAATAAAAGTTAATGACTGAAAGTTATTATTATGGGATAATGAAAAGTCTTCTAATTGGCATTGGAGCTGGAATGATTGATGTTAAGCTGAAATTAATTTGTATACAAAAGTTTCAAGTGAATGATCTCTCATTCTTTTCCCTGGTGGCTTTGATTGAGGAAGACTATTATGAGTAGCAGGAGGGAGTTGGGGAAGGGAAGCTGGACTCCCACTACCAACAGTATTATATGTACATGAATTCATAGAGCCTCTATATTTCTTTTGTGTTTATTATTTATGTTCTTAGACAAACCAAGCATCCTGGTGGAGGCAGTACCTAAGTAACTGATGGAGATCCATCGAAACCACCAGAAGAGCCTCCCACCAGAAATTGGCAATTGGAGTTTACTGGTTGCTTGTTGTTCATTTCTGAAGAAGACCAAAATGACATCACTATGTTGGAGTCAAGGAACAGTGTGTCTGACTGTGGCTGATCAGACCAATGTGGGCTCAGATTGGGCACAAATAGTCTGTGTAAACATTTGGAGTGGAGATGTCTTTAAATTTTTGCATCTCACATTTCTTTTTGAGCTACTGCAATTCCGCTTCACTCACAGAACATGTTGCTCCCTCTGACATGAGCACACCACGCTGGCCAGTCCTTTGCCAGCGACTCCCATGTCTCACACTTGATTCCAAAGTTCTTCAGAGAGACTTTGAGAGTGTCCTTGTTTTGCTTCTTCAGACCACCATGTGAGTGCCTGCCTTGAGTGAGTTCTCCATAAAACAGTCTTTTAGGCAAACATATATTTGGCATTTAAAGAATGTGGCCAGTCTATCAAAGTTGTGCTCTCTGTAGTACAGTTTGAGTGCTTGGCAGTCTAGCTTAAGAAAGGACTTCAGTATCCAGTACCTTATCTCACCAGGTGATCTTCAGAATCTTTCTAAGACAATTCAGATGCAGGCAATGTGGTTTCCTAGCATGGTGCTGGCAGACTGTCCAGGTTTCATAGACATACAATAATGAGGTCAACCCAACAGCTCTGTAGACCTTCAGTGTGGTAGGTATTTTAATAACTCTTCTCTCCCATGCTTTTCTTCAGTCTCCCAAACACTGAACTAGCTCTAGCAATGTACGCATCTACCTCATTATCTATATGTACATCCCTGGAAAGCAATATTGCCAAGGGAAGAAAATTTCTCTACAGTATTAAAAATTTCTCCATTTGCTGTAACTGATGGTACCACATATGTGGCATTGTTCTGGCTGGTGGAGAACCTGTGTTTTCTGGGTGTCGATTGTTAGGCCAAAACTAGCACAAGCAGCAGAGAATCAATCCATATTTTGTTGCATCTTAGCTTCATATGCTGCATTGAGATTCTTCCAGAGTTCTTCTTAATAGGTTGATCCTTCACCTGGAAGATGGTCATCTACCTGAAAGCCAGTGTGGCTTCAGAAAGGGCCAAGAAATGATCAATATGGTGTTTTCTGTCCATCAACTCTAGGAGAAACGCCAGGAGCAGAAGAGAGGTCTTCCACAATGTTCATTGATCTGACCAAGGCCTTGGTGCTGTCAGTTGTCAGGGCTTGTTGAAAATTATGTCAAAATTTGGCTACCCAGAGAAGTTCATCAGTATTGTACCTCGATTTCATTATGGCATGCTTGCTCAGGCTCTGGATAATGGGGAATGTTATTGCACTTTCTCAGTCACCAATGGAGTGAAGCAGCACTGTATGCTTGCTCCCATGCATGATGTTTTCAGCAATGTTGTCAGAAGCCTTCGACAAAGATGAAAATGGCATCAAGGCAAGTTACCACATTGATGGTAAACTATCTTAAAAAGCCAAGACTAAAGTGCATGGAGAGTTAGTGCGTCACTTTTTGTTCCCAGATGAATTGGAGTTTATTATAGCAACAGAAAAGTCCAGTAAGGGGCGAATGCAGAAAGTAAATCACCTTCTTGACCCAGACTATAAGTAGATTGACCCACCAACTGAGACACCACACCTATGAGAAGTCAGACTGACCACCCTGATAGGTAGGTGACTTCTAGATGACAAAAAAGGATTCTCAGGGCCAAGAGTCACAAAGCATCCCTTGGTACTATTCATTCACTAATGTATGCCGCACTACTTCTAAACCTTAAGTGTAAGCCCCCTTTCACTGCCTGTGCATGCAGGGGAAGGTGTGCCCCACTCCCAGGTCTGGGGGTAATTATCCTCATTGCTATACTGTAATGGCAATTTAGATGTAAAGATCTTTCCCACCCATTAATAGGCCATATGACTTGGTTATGTCATAGGAAGCCTAAGTCACATGTGGTGGGAGGAGCTTGCTGAGAGGAGAAGGAAGATGTGTCACAGGAAATGCAGAGAGAGAGAGAGAGAGAGCAGTTAGAACTGAGAGAGAGCAGATGGTGCTATCTGTGCTGTGAGTGTGTTTGTGGGAAGGCCCCAACATGCGTCAGAAGGTTATGGGATGGAGTGGCTCTCTGCTGTGTTGTTGTGCATTGGGTTCATTGGGCTCGTTGGTTATGGGATATGGTTCTCTGGTGTCTGAATAAATGTTTTGCTTCTTCTACCTTCTACGTGGAGAGTCTGTTACACTTTGCAATACAGAACCACATAGGCATATTGACAATTATTGTCTATGTTGTGTTTATTGCCTTGCTGATACATATACCTTCTCAGTAAAGATTCTCTTATAAACACCAATTGATGTCATATCATCAAGCACACTGGATGGGGATCATGATGATAGTAGTAGAAACTCCTAGGTCTCAGAGCCAGTCCTGGAACCTGAAGGAAGAAATGTTCATGGTACTCTAAAAGAACTTATTTGTCCAGTTCAGTCTGGGAGAAGGAGCCCAGAGTGGATGCTACAATAGCATTTAACACAATTTAAATGAAAACTCATTGTGCTCAAGTCTCATCTCTGAATTCATTAGCCATATGACCCTGGGCAAGGTTCCTCCCCTCTTGAAGCTACAGCTTCCACAGCAGTAAAATAGAGATGACACTTGTATTTCCCACCCCATACCAGCATTGATACAAATCCTCTGCAAATGTGACAGTGATGCAGAAATGCACGAGGTTGTCATCATTTCTGTTCAACTAGCCTTAAAGATTCTTCTGTGAGATCTTTGATGAACTATTCAAGTCCATCAGAGAGAGGGAAAGACTAAAGAAAATTGGACCCTCTGCCTCTCTCTCCGGAACCTTATTATGTTACCCTTCAGGCCAGTTTCTTTTCCTTATGCCACCATCACTGTCATCATAATCATCACCATTGCCAACACTGAGTTACAAAAAGCAGCCTTTTCAGGAACTAGCACGATAGTCTACAGATTAAGTGTGAAATAATATCAGGGTAGCAGTTTTTCCTTCTACTATTTTCTGACTGAATTCCCTTAATTAGGATAAGAATGGGCACAACAAAAACAATGTCACCTTACCAAATATGTGAGGCTGTATGGCATAATGGATAAAGGCTGGCCTTGAAACTGGGGGGACCTGAATTCCATCTCACTACTAACACCAACTGGCTTTGTGACCTGGGACAAGTCACTTAACCCCTAAATATTCTATTTAACTCTCTAAGACTAGAAAATTGCAGACAAGGTGCCCACTTGTATCAGTAGACAGTTTCCTCACCAGCAAGTTCCCTATATCAAGGAACTCATGGGTCCAGCCCCTATGCAGGTTCCATATCGAATGCTTAGAACCTGCAAGCTACACAAAATGAAAAGCTGTCCAAACACTGTGACCCAGTAGAAGAAATCAAAAGCACATGGGAACAGGAAGAGGTGCATACCATCTCCTTCCTTGCTGTCTGCTACTAGAGGTAGCTGAATTGAGGATGTTTTCTATAGATCCACGGAGGATAAGTATCAATGAGTTTTAATGATGAATGTCCTGAAATTGTCACATGTATTCTATTTCACACTGTTTGAAAGCATAATTATGTTAAAATGCCACCCTTTTTTCCAGCTCAATGGAAATATGTCATGTGAATTCACATAATACGACCACTTCTGGAGAGAATCTAGTTTTTGTGCTAATCCAGAAGCAGCTCTATATCCTACTATGTTTTCCACTTCAAAAAGTGATTATTTTGTCTGCTTGCAATGTAAAGGAATAATACCAGTGAATGGTGAGTTATTCCTGAATCCTTTCTATCTGAATTCCATTGAAAAGATGGGAAGAACTTTCATAATAACTTATATTTAAGTGCTGTATTATGGTTTGTAAAGTGCCTTGGAAACAGGGAGCCTATTGGTCTTGTCGATTCAGAGGAGGGAGGGAGGAAGGGGAGCTGTTCTTTTATTTATATGACACGTAGCCGTTTTGTGTCTCAAACCCACACTGGGTGTTCTTCCATCTTGCCTAAAGCAGACTACGTCTGCCCTAATTGCTCTGAATTGCCCCCGCTTGATTTCTGAAGGGCTGCAAAAAGAGCATTGTCTGTTCCGCAGTTAATATTTATCAGGCATCCACTGCTCCATGGTGTCTGGAATCACATATTACATTATCCCTCCATTAGGCAAAGGGCTAATTATTCTTTTGTGAAGCAGTTTGCTGAAACCAGACACTTTGCATCTCACACTGTGCTCACTGGAAAATCATCTCCTAGGGTAACATTCTCCTTTGTGCCTATCCTGGCTCCCCCAAGCATTATTCAAAGATTGGAAATAGGTCCTTGGTGTTGTCCTTGGGATAACTACAGAATCAACCAGAGGCAGAATCATTGTGGAATGGAAAAAGTACTGGCCTTAGGAGGAAAAGACTTGGATCTGCGGCCCAGCTCTGCCACTTATTAGACGTGCAATCACAAGTGCTACCTTCAAACCTCAATCTCCTCTCCCCATCTATAAAACAAGAATGAAATATATGCTTCTGACACAAGCGGAATTCAGGATTATGAGATGATTAGGACGATCAGTTGGAGTAAGTGACAATACTTAACTTGGAGAAGGGAACACTTAGAACATATATGTCTTTAAATATCTGAAGGATTAGGCTTGTTCTTCTTGGCCCCAAGGGGCAAAGCTAATATCAATAGACAAAGTTACAGGGAAAAAGGTTTTTGTTTTTGTTTTTTGTTTTTTTTTTTTATGGTGCAGCTAGATGGTGCAGTGAATAGAGCACTGGCCCTGGACTCAGACACTTAACACACTTACTAGCTGTGTGACCTTGGGCAAGTCACTTAACTCCAATTGCCCTGCCTTCCCTCCTCCAAAGAAAAAAGGTTTTTCTGCTTCATAAAAAACATCCTAGTAATTTCAGCTGTCCAAAAATAGAATGGTCTGCCTCAAGAAGTAATGAGTTCTCCATCACTAGAGTGCTTCAAGTGCAGCCTGTCTGACCATTTGTCAAAGATATTCTAAATGGGCTTCCTACATTAGGCAAAGTTGCATTTAATGACCGCTGAGGTTTCTTGCAAGTCTGAGGTTTTCTTATGCTATGAAACTGACCATGAGAGGTTGTGTGGGGTAGTGGGTAGAAAACTGGCCTTAGAACCAGCAAGACCTGGGTTCAAAGCATACCACGGATGCATCCTGGCTGTGTGACTCTATGCAGATCACTTAACCTCTCAATGTGTAAAAGGCCAGTGGTGTCAAACTCAAATAGAAATAGAGCTCCCGAATTGTAAAGATCGCTTTGACTGCATATTGACTTAGAATACCACATACTAACATTATCTATGTTCTGTTGCATTATTATTTATTTTGTTAAAAATTTCCCGATTACCTTTTAATGTAGTTCTGGCTACTGCAGCTCCACATGTTTGGCAGTTCTGCTCAGGCAACTCTCTAACACTCTCAGGTGTAGAGAAGATGCTGACTTGCACTGAGACAGGACATTTCCTCTCCTTGGAGTTTCATGTAACAACGAAATCACAGGCTCAGTCCCTATCTCTATGAAATCAATCACATACTACTTTGTGTACATCATCATGGATGAACCTTAGGGTTCTAAGGCCCCACCCATACTTACCTCTATAGGGAATCAGTTAGAGAAGAAGCACAAATGTTCACACCAGTTTCTGGAACCCTACCTCCCTTTAACACACTAGTCTGGGTCCTAATTGTTCAGGAATGGGAAAGTTTGTTCTAAGAGTTGGCTATAAATAAAGGACATGATGAAAGCACCCGACCATTTCATTAGACAAAACCATTAAAATACCAAGAGTAGCAAGAATAGTAAGTGTCCCTTTAGAGTTCCAAAGTTTTAATCTTCACGATAACCCAGTGAGTGAGATAGACAGGGTAAACGAGGAAACTGAGAATGAATGAAGAAACCAGCTCCGGGTCTTTAACAGGCTTGCCCCAGGTCACACAGATAATAAATGGCAAAGGCAGAACTAGATTAAACCTCATTTCTTTCTCACTTTCTTGCATGTTTATGAAAATAAATCATATTTTTTTGTAGCAAAACTCACTACGTATGTCCTGGCTAAGGATCAAACAGAAGCACGAGAAAGTAAAAATCAACAAATCCATAGCCCAGGGTTTCTATAACTACAGTGAAAGACAATCTTTTTTTTAGTTTAAATAAGATCCCAGGTGCAGATTATAGCTTAAAATGACAATGTTGATCGAGGACATGCTTAACTATGAACTCAACTCAATTCAACAAACATCATGCCCCTCTTTGATGCAGAGAACTGAGCGCTAAAAATAAAAACTAAACGTGATGTAGGATTGCTTTGAAAGAGCAGCAGTCTAACAAGGAGAAATGCATGTATATTAATGATAAATACGAGAGACGATGAGGTTGAGTGTGAAGTCCAGATAAAAAGGTGATGGGAAATGTGTGGAGATAAAGGGCAGTTTCAGCTGGAGAGATAAGGGAGAGGAGCTCGAGGGAAGTATGGTTTGGCTGAAACAGAGTACATGGAAGAGAATAGTATGAGATAAGGTTGAATAGGCAGTTTGGAGTCAGATTATGAGGAGCCTTAAAAGTCATCATGGAGTTTGTGATACACACACACACACACACACACACACACACACACACAC